>PVHP010004174.1:51214-73079 GCA_004024765.1 Zapus hudsonius | reverse complement strand
AGAGAGAGAGAGAGAGAGAGAGAGAGAGAGAGAGAGAGAGAGAGACCGCGCGCGCGCACCAGGGCCACCACCTTGTGGGTCTGGCTTATGTGGGTCCTGGGGAATTGAACCCGGGGCCTTAGGCACTGGAGGCAAGTGCCTTAACCGCTGAGCCATCTCTCTAGCCCAAAGCTAAGTGTTTATTGTTTTGTCTTTTATGGATAAAATTTGCCAATCCCCAATGTATCATTTATGTATAAATGTATAACTCATTTGGCAACACTTGCAAAATTTACAAACATGCTTTTTTTTTTGTTAAAAAAAAAAAAAAAAAAGGGTTTCAGATGTCATTGGCATACTCTAGTAAATCACCACGTATGGTTGTCACCTGCTAATTTTATAACTCCAGCAATCCAGAAGACTTTGGTAGGCAGGCTGCAGTCTGTATTGGGAACTTCTACTCTCACATTTTCTGAGATATCACCCCAGCAGGTCCCCATAGGTGCCTGTCATATAAAAATCATTAAATTATCATCTTATTAACACAAAGCACATCATTCAAAATTAAGTATCATCAATAATAGAAATACTCAACAATTTAATCCATTCATTTTTTTTCTCTTAAAATGTAGTTGCCATTCCCAATTATACAGAATTCTACTTGAAAAAAGTCAATGTCGGGACCAAGCTCAAGAGGAAAGATGCACACATACTAGATTCAAGTTGACTTCGAAATTCACCAGATCCAATATAGCACTCAGGTAGCAACTGTTCTAAAACTCAGAAGCAAACTTGATGGGTGTCATGACATCAAGCTGATTTAAGAAATTGAGCATTTTTAATGTGTACCGAATGACTATATTTTAATCCTTAAATTTAAATGATCTGGCCCAAGAGTAGAAAGAATAATTCCAATCATTAGATTTCAACAACATGAACAGGAGAGATAAAAGCAGCTATCTAGATTTCCAATTTAAGTTAAAACTAGTTGTCTGTTAGACAGACACAAGGAAAGAGCAGTGGAGAAGTTATTAAAAAGGTGGAGCTGAAGAGATCTAGAGATGAATCCTATAGTAAATTGTTAAGCAGTTTCCCATGCAGCAATTACTCTACAGAGAAAACTTCCAATGTTAGAACCGGCACTATCTAACCTCCATATGATCTAGTTAAGATGGGGACCAGGAAAACTGATTAAATGAGTATAACAAAGGAATTTCCCAAAATGTAGCATGGATTCCCAAGTTCCATTTCTGTACATCTTAATTCTTAAAACTGCAAGGTAATTCACAATCATATGGAATTTATGCAATGGTAAGTTAAACCTAATAAGTGAGTATATAAATATTCATAAATGCTGATAATAATAGTTTCTGTGGCCCTGCACAGTCAGGTTTTTATGAAATTTAGAATTTGAATATAAAAGGATTAGTTGAGGTTCCAACCAGGAATAAACAAAATATCCCCACAAAAATAAGCAAAGACATCTAAGAACTAGCAAATTCTGACATAAGGAAATGTATTCACTTCATGGGCAGAATGCTCCTCATAGTTTGGTAGAGAGTAACTCAACAGGAGGGTTATCCTAAAACATTTACTTCCTACTCTTTCAATAGTTTATAGAATGCCTGAAGGAGAGAAAGTCAAATAACCATAAACTGGGACAAATCTAGAAACAAAGACTTGATTAATACTAACTTCTTGTGTGGCAAGCAATAAATATACCTCAGTATCTTGGAGACATGTGTGGAAACATATGTGAATACATGCCTTTCTCTGGGATTAGAGGGGAAGGGGGGAAAAAAAAAAACCTCATTAATTTTTTTTTTTTTTTTTGGAGACAGTGTCTTGTTATGTAGCTCTGTCTGCAACTGCTCTGAAGACCAGGCTGGTCTTGAATTTGCAATCCTCCTGCCTCAATTTCCCAAGTGCTGGGATTTAGACTCATGTCACTAGGCCCAGCTTTCCTTTTTATTAATTGGAAGATTGGACCCTTCAGGTTCTGCTATCTCCCCATACATCATTCTAGACTGTAGGGCCATCCCTATTGCCAGCAGATATGATCAGAAAAAGAGAGGCTAGAAGGAAGACAGGTAGCATAGAATAAACTAACAGATATTAATATAAATACTACATATTCATTTCTTTGAGGAAGACTAATCAGAGCAGATAGATGCAGTTAAATACATGCATAAAATTGCAATGAACTGAAGGTGTCTACTCCTTTGCTTGACTGCTAAACCTGTAAAGTGGGTTAATTTTCATTAAGAGGCACAATTATGCTGATAAGCTAGAAGTTAGGTGGGCACATTGATAAGTGAATTTGGCATACAGGACTCCTTTTTCAGCTAGATATGATAATCTGTTATGCTGACTTTTTTTTAGCATTTGTTTGGAGAAAATAACTTAATGCTAGTTTATTAAAGAAGCTAACTGTCAATATCCTTACGTAAAAAACAAAAGTTATGTTCACTTGAGTGGGAGATCTTCTGTTTTGGTCCCTATAGTCTGGATTGGTATAGGAGAAAGTAGCAGAAAGTGACATTTGTTCTTGCCTGTAAGGTTGTGGTTCTGCTAGACCCTCTTAAACCAATCCATATGGTTCACTCTATGAAAAAAATGCCGACACAAAAACATCAACAAAAATGAGCACTTCAAGTCACATCATAGTATGTGCTCAATGTGTTGAGATATAGTGATTTCATAGATAAATCTGCCCTTTTGTTAAAATGAATATACTCTTAAGTGTAGAAGACTAAATGACCCAGGGCTTGACAGCCATCTTCATCCAAGTCATCTGTCTTCTCTTGCTGGCAGGAGGGATACCTCTGTAAGTCTGGATTGGCATAGCATGAACTAGCAGAACCATCATTTACAGGTAACAACAAATTTACCTTCCAGACTCAGGACGCGAGGTCTACCTCAGGCTCCTCCCAAACAAGGAAGATCTGCTCCACCACTTCCTGCTCCAGGGCCACTCGTGAGAGCTATCTGGGAGCGACTCTCCTTCCCTGCAAGGTAAGCTGTCATCAGGTCCTGTAGGAGATGGCCAGATCCAAATGCTGAGGGGTCCCCAACACAAATGTATGATAACCTTCACCTGTCTGCCTACTGCTAAGAAAATAGTTGAGCAGGAGTTTTATTTTCTTCATCACATGAGCAGTCCCAGATGGCTGGCATTGACTCTCAAAGGTTATATATACTCTTGAGATGCTCTAGAGCAGAAATAAGTATTTCCCTCGACAGAGCTGCCAATCGTCACCTTTGATAATCACACAAAACCTTCAATGATAATAAAGAGTGTTTGGTGGGCAGAAGCTACAGCTGAAGTTACATTTGGAAAACCAGAATCTATTCCCAAATAAAATCCACCATTAAAATACCCCATGACTAAAAGACATGCTAACTATAGCAATCAAAGAAAGATGAAATAGCATCTGGCCAAAAGAGAGGAGAAGAGAAGCTAGACGTGGCAGAATATTCCTATTCTCCTGGCACATGAGAGGCAGATACAGGAGGATTTTAAGTTTAGGCAAGCCTGGGATACATAGCAACCATCTATCTCAAGCCCTTCTCACCAACTAACTAAATAATAAACAAAAATAATAAAAAAAATCCATCACATACTATATACACACTTGATACTCTAATACCAAAATCAATTTTGGTGGATGATGGTATTAAGCGACATGGGGAGTATAAGAGGAGTACAAAGAAAAATAGAAGGCTATGTATATTTAAAAAGACAGGAAGCTGAGGCCACTACTATAAATGGCTTAAAAAAAAAAACCCTCTAAGATTTTTTTCAGACAAAGCTTCACTTTGCAGCCCAGCCTGGCCTAGGATTCAAGTAAATCTGCCTTGATCTCCCTATGATCCTCCAGCCTCAGCCTCCCAAGTGTTGAGAATACCACTACATCTGGTTTAAAAAATTCCAACACAAAACAATCAAAAAAGAAAAGAAAAAAGGAAAAACAAAGGCCATTGTTTAAGACATCCCCAAAGAAAAACAAAAATTACTCTAGACCACAATGAAGACAATAATCTAGATTTACTTAGGCCTGCTTCCTTTTTGCCAATTAAAAAATTTTAAATTAGGATAAGGAAGGTGATTTTCAGTATATGAAAATTCACTGCTTTTGTAGAGAATGATTTTCATACAAAACAGCTAACTCATATGGTGCGCCAAATTTAAGTTTTACCCCATTAGAAAGTTTAGGAATCTAGGATGATCTACTGAAGATTCTATCTTTAGTTATAATGAAGATGAAGTCTTATTAATTTTCAATTTTTAAGAGATTTCTGTATGTGGGTTAAAGATCAAGGGGTAAACACTAAAAAATAACTTTAGCTGAAAAAGACTACTAATTAATATACATCTAAGAGGAAGTTTATCAGTTTTAGTGTAAGGCTGAACTATAGGGATTGGGGGCTGGGGAGATGGCTCAGCAGGTAAGAGCTTAGAGCACAAGAAGAGGATTTGTGGTCAACCTTCAGCACCCATGTAAAAAGGTGGCCAAGGCCATACGCTTGTAACTCTAGCACTGAGCAAGCAGGTAGAGAGAGACAGGAAGATCAATGGGGCTTCTTGGTCAGAAAGTCTTAACTGAAAAATCTGGGAGCCCCAGGTTTAGCAAGAGACTCTGTCTCAGGGAAATGAAGTGGAAGAGTGACAGAGAAGGACACTTGATGTCTTTGTCTGGCCTCTACATTCGTTCACATGGGGTGAGTGCATTTGCACACATACATGCATACATACAGCCCCGGCACACTAAATATATACCAACCACTAAAAGAGGGCTTTTTGTTTGAAAATATTTTTATTTATTTACAAGTAAAGAAAGAGAAAGAGAGAAGTAGAGAGGGGGAGGATGGACATGCTAGGATCTCTAGCTGTTGCATACCAACTCCAGATACATGCACCACTTTGTGCATCTGGCTTTACAAGGGTACTAGGGAACTGAACTTGGGTCATTAGGCTTTGCAGATAAGTGCCTAAACTCCTGAGCCACCTCTCTAGCCCTTAAAGAGGTTTTTTTTTTTTCTAAACCTAAAGGTTTTTTCTAAAAACCTAAAACCTCAATTATATGTGGTACATTATATATGTTGTAAAGAAATACATATAAACTTATACCTTCAAAAATGCTGCATTCAAGTCAGGTAAGAAAGAAAACAAAAAGAATAAACTATTTAACCAATACTGGGTATCACTATGGAAGTAGAATAAGAAGATAAATCCAGCTTTAAGGTCTTGCATAAACCCAGGGTGGTAGTAGCATTTGGGAGACAGAGGTAGGTGTATTATATGAGTTTTACAGTGAAGTCTTCGGTCAGTCTAGACGAAAGTCAGAGCTTGTCTTGAAAAACCAACCAATCAATACCCAATCCAAAGCAATGCTCCCAAAAGTTTTACCATAGGTAGGGCATGATGACACACACCTACAATCCTAGCAACTTAGTTGGTGAGAAAGGAGGATTGTGACTTCCAGGCCAGACTGGGCTATGTAGTTTGTTTCAATTCCCCCCACACATGCCAAACCACATTACTAAACAAAAAAATGATTTAAAGCTGGGCGTGGTGGCACACGCCTTTAATCCCAGCACTCAAGAGGCAGAGGTAGGAGGACTGCTGTGAGTTCAAGGCAACCCTGAGACACTACATAGTGAATTCCAGGTCAGCCTGGGCTAGAGAGAGAGCCTACCTGAAAAACAAAACCAAAAACAAAAATACACAAAGATTTCATGAATTAATGCAGAATACCTAAATGGCACATGGTACTGTGTTAATATTCTGGAGATTCTTTGTCTCACAGTTCATATATCTATTTCTCATAAAGGCTTAAGAACAAATAGACTTTAAATTAGGAGGCTTAAGCCTTGTTGAAAATTATAATGTAGCCACTCAAAAAAGTACTAAGAATTTCTTTAATAAAGAGATGAACTAGGACCTGGGAGATCAGTGGGTAAAGTACTTGCTGTACAAGCATGAGGATCTTAGTTTGGATCCCCAACATACATGTAAAAATGATGGGCACACATTGCTAAGGCACTTGGTTGCCCACCAGAATGAGATTGTAAAACCCTACTGCTGAAGACCACATAGGCTTGGGCTGCAGGCCACTGAGCAATCAAGCTGGAGCTGAGCTGGAAACCTCTTCCCTGTTAACCAACTGACAGAAAGTTGCAAAACGCTATGGCTGCATGCAGTCCTATGGGAGAGAGAAGTCATCAACGGTGGTGAACACCAGTGGACCTTGCAAGCCTTAAGACTGGCCAGCCAGGCCAAATGTGCCAACTGGTGCAATATTTGCATGTCTATTGTGGGTGAAACCAACCGCTCTCTAATTGGACTGGTGGCCTGCTCCACGGAGGGGAATACATGCCTGGTATTGAAGACCTAGTCAAAAGCCTATAGTGGGGGGAAGGTCACAAACCCTAGGAGAGTAATGCCTGCTGTTGTCTAGCTAAAAACATATATTAAGCCCACCAAACTGCCTTAAAAGCACTTTGAAAAAAATGAGCATACCCATATAATAATGCTGCCCTCACTTTTGGCTAGAGAAGCTTCTCTATCAGATGGTGGGACCACTGGAATAACTCAAAAGACACCATGGTGCTGAGAAGAAGTGACAGTGGAGTGTTCAGCACTGGGACATCTCTATCACACTTCCCAAGGCTCAGGGTCTATTGCGCAAGAGGCAAGAGGTGGCGGAAAGACTGTAAGAACCAAAGGAAGGGTAGGACTGCTTATACTGCAAACTTCCAGACACAAAATGGCCTTGATATTCATGACCCACATTGCCTGATAATACCTACACATAATGGGAGGAAAAGATGATGACACTGAAACAAAACAGAGACTAGTTGAGAGGGGAAGATATGGGGGAAGGTGGGAGGGAATCATAATGGTTTATGGTCTATAATTATGGAAGCTATCAATAAAAAGTTCCAGCATTAAGGAGGCTGAAACAGGAGGATCCCCAGGGCTTGCTTGCTAGCTGGTCTAGCCCAATCCATGAGCTTTGGGTTCAGTTGAGACCCTGTTTGAAAAATAAGTTGAAGAGGACTGGGGAGATGGCTCAGCCATTAAAGGCACTTGCTTGCAAAGCCTGCTGGCCCCAGTCTGATTTCATGGCACCAATGTAAAACAGACAAATTGGCACATAACCCTGGTGCATCATAATACACAAATAACATAAAAACAATATATGAATAGGAATGAAAATGAGAATTTAATTTCAATTTGTTTATTGTAAAATTATTTTTTTCTCTTTTTCTTTGTGGTACTGGGGATTGAATCTAGGGCTTCATGCTGAGTATAATATATCCCTAGGTGGATTTGACTTTTTTTTTAAAGGCAGAGTCTCACTCTAAGGGCTGACCAGACTCACTCTGTAGCCCAGACTGGCCTTGAACTCATGACAATCCTACCTGAGACTTCTGAGTGCTGAGATTAAAGGTGTGAGTCACCACACCCAGCTTTCCTTTTATTTTTTTAACTTTTTATTGACAAACTGCATACATATATATAATCCTTTACTTTTTTTAAATTTTTTTTTGGTTTTTTGAGGTAGGGTCTCACTCTAGCTCAGGCTGACATGGTATTCACAGTTTCAGGGTGGCCTTGAGCTCATGGTGATCCTCCCACCTCTGCTTCCCAGTGCTGGGATTAAAGGCGTGCGCCACCACGACCGCCACATTTTTAAAAAAAATCCTTTATTATTATTTTTTTTTTTAAATTTTATTTTATTTATTCATTTTCAAACAGAGAGATAGATAGAGATAGATAGAGAAAGATAGAGATAGATAGAGATAGATAGATAGAGAGAGAGAGAGAGAGCACACCAGGGTCACCACCTTGTGGGTCTGGCTTATGTGGGTCCTGGGGAATTGAACCTGGGGCCTTAGGCACTGGAGGCAAGTGCCTTAACCGCTGAGCAATCTCTCCAGCCCCAAATCCTTTATTTTTTGAGACAGAATCTCACTAAATTGTGCAGACTGGTCTTAAACTTGTAGC
Organism: Zapus hudsonius; assembly: GCA_004024765.1. Classification (NCBI taxonomy): domain Eukaryota; kingdom Metazoa; phylum Chordata; class Mammalia; order Rodentia; family Dipodidae; genus Zapus; species Zapus hudsonius. The sequence goes on along the minus strand of PVHP010004174.1, from coordinate 65,086 downwards.
TTCTCAAGTAGCTGGGATTATAGCTGCGTCACTAGGCCTGGCTCCAATGTAGGTATCTCAAGTCGCTGTAGTACTTAGGTAAACTCCATACATTGCTATGGAAATTACCAAAGAAGACACAGTCTTATGATATACTTCACAGAAACTTCATTCCTAGAAATTTAAAAATACATGATGAAAAGAACTCTATATCTGAAACTGCATGAATTTTGTGTCTAAGTGCTTAGAAAAGGAAAGTATTTGGGATCCTTACTTCAGACAAGGTGGGGTTCAGATGAAGAAGCCAGGCAGTCACAACATGTCAGTTCATTCAATCAGTCAGCTCTGCTTCAGCATTAGACATTGGGGTTTGTGTGCTTGTGAATCATATTTGAAAGAAAATCTACCAATAAGCAGGGAAAGGCTCCTATCCTATGCTCAAGTGGGTGAGAAGGCAGATATGGATTCTAGAAGGGGACTCTATTGAATGACACAAGGCAGAGTTTCCTGCTCCCAAAAGTTCCCCAAAATAAACTTCCTAAAGTCAAAGCTATCAACTTTTTAGAGACAATACACAGAAAATTATCCCAGGGGAAGAAGAATAAAGGTTCTAATTATAAGGAATAAAACTGAGTTTAGCATGAAGTCTAATCTCTTAAACCAAATAGCTGCAAATGAAAATGTTAAGAAAGAAAATCCATTTTACTAAGAAATAAAATTTTCCCTATCTGGTAAGGAAAAGGCAGTAAAGAAATGTAAATGAACAGGAAAGGATGGGGTCTGTATAGCAGACATTTCTCATTTCTGAGAATGTAAAGGCTCCACATTATTATTAAAATGGCTATTCTTTCTTTGAACTTGAAGTTTTTTTTTTGTTTTTGTTTTGTTCTTGCTGGCCTTGAACTCACTGTGAGGCTGAGATTAGTTTTAAACTCCTGATCATCCTGCTTCTGCCTCCCAGGGGCTGGCATTATAGGCATGTATCTTCACACTGGGCTCCTGAACTTGAATTTTTAATTATAAAATATGAGCATTTTCCTTGTAAAAAGTGAAAACATGAGACTAAGGTTTGTTGGATGAGCCAGTCCAATGCCATAGTCTATCTCCCCTTCACATAACCACAATTCTCAGTTTAACATTTATTTCTCCAGTCCTTTCGCAATTAATTTTACTTTTCTTCTTTTTAAACCTATTTTTTTTTAAACAAAGCACATTAGTATCTAGCTCACAGGAAAAGAACACAAGAGAGTTGAAGGTAGACCATGTTTCCTTCTTTCTTTAGCATGATGAGAAGAACTAAGACTTTGTGCAGGACCACAGATCTACAAAAATTTCAAACTGAAAGTCATACATATTTTAAGGGGTAAAATCACCTGTTATATGATTGAACACTTTAATCTTTAAACAGTAAAGTTGCAAACAAAACCAATTTATTTAATTATAGAGATTTTCTCACACAGAATTTCATTTAGTATAGCTGTTCAAAGATATGGACAGGAAGTGAAATACGCTTACAGGACTCTGAAATGCTATTTTTAAAATATCCTGGTTACTTATATAAAATGCCTTGACTTTTTTGTGATGGTAAAACATTACAAAGGAGATTTAAAGAGAAAACAGACAAATGTTCTAGGAATCTGGGAAGAAGAGTTACCCTGAGAACACAATCTAATTCTGAACTTCTTAGCACACAAAACAATATCCTGGAAGGAGAGCTGAAGATCTCCTTGTTCTCTTCTTTGGACCTTGAGGCCTGTGTGCTGTGCAGGTGCTTTACTATCAACTACTAAGCTATAACCCCAGCTCTGTAGCTCTCTTTTAAGTTGCTGTGAATAACACATGATACAGCCATGTATATATTTAGGTTGTAGACAGCATACCATTCAAAGCTCAACATTTGTACATTAAAACCAGAGAAAAATCAATAAATGAATGTAATAGACTTTAATATAATTTCTACTACTGAATTAATATCTGATTCCAAGCAAAGCCCTTCACTGGCTTTTTTAAAAAATATTTTATTTATTCATTTTTCAAGCAGAGATACAGAGACTGAGAGAGAGAGAAAGAGAGTGCACCAGAGCCACCACTTTGTGGGTCTGGCTTATGAGGGACCTGGGGAATTGAACCCAGGGCCTTAGGCACTGGAGGCAAGTGCCTTAACCGCTGAGCCATCTCTCCAGCCTTCACTGGCTTTTAATAGATGAAAATTCCTTTGTATTTCCAAGCAGGAAACCAAGTTGAGTTATGTTCAAATGCTATTTCAAAATAAAGTCCAAAATCAATAAAATGTTTAAAATTTTTTTTGTGTGAAATTAAGTAAATTTTATTATTTGTATGCAGGGGGAAGAGAGAGAGAAAAAAGAGAGTAAGAAAAAAAATTGTGGGCTGGAGAGATGGCTCGGCGGTTAAGGCACTTGCCTCCAGTGCCTAAGGCCCCGGGTTCAATTCCCCAGGACCCACATAAGCCAGACCCACAAGGTGGTGGCCCTGGTGCGCTCTCTCTCTCTGCTTAAAAATGAATAAATAAAAATATTAAAAAAAAAGAAAAAATTGTGATTTCAATCAAAAAACACTGTCAGAGAAATGACTACATACTTGGGCACCATGGGTTAGGCATAAAACTAACCATCACAGGACATATCTTATCATTGAAACATCTATTAAATTGTATTAGGTAATAACAACAACAACAAAGAATGAATGGGTACACAAGGACTCTTGCTACTACAAAGGAACTCCAAATACATGCACCATTTTGTGCACCTGGCTTTATGTGGGTGCTGGGACCTGGAGTTTGTTTATATAGAACCTGGACTTTGCAGGCAAGTGCCTTTAACTGAAGAGCTATCTCAACTCTAATAAAATGTTAAGCAAAACTAAAAATATCTCCATTTTTCTATTATATTTTTTATGTATGTATAGTAGCAGACACTTTAAAATAAACTTATAATTATGTTAAAAATATTGGAGAAGCCGGACGTGGTGGTGCACGTCTTTAATCTCAGCACTCGGTAGTCAGAGGTAGGAGGATCACTGTGAGTCTGAGGCCAGCCTGGAACTGCATAGTGAATTCCAGGTCAGCCTGGGCTAGAGTGAGACCCTACCTCAAAAAATCAAATAGGGGAGAAGGGATACTGGAAAGAATAACCACAGATAATAAAATCAAAGTGAAATAACTTGCAATATGATACATTTTGACACAATTATGAGTTATTTCATATGCTCTGAAAAGAACTTTTAAAAAAATTTTTTTAATGACTAGCAATCACTTATTCCAGCTTGTAATGCTACACTACTAATGATTCCTTCTTTTTGTGTCTGTGAGACTTTTATATTTGGAGATACAAACAAATTGGAAGAAAGATCACTCCTTTAAAAATTGGTCAAACCACAAAAATCTAGGGGACATGTGTTACATGGCTTCTATTATTTTTTATTAGGTTGAGCTATACTGTTAATAGAAAACTATTTCTGCTATAACCCTGTAGATCATATATTTCAATTTAATATGAAAGCTGCATGAGACTAGTGGGTACTCTATTCAAACATTTCAAATTGCAATATTACTTTTTTTCAGTATTGGGGATAGAACATAGGCCTTTAACATTCTAGGCAAATACTCTACCACTGAGCTATAATATTCCAAGCCCTCAAAAGCGGCAATTTTTAAAAAATTTTTAAGGTTTATTTGTAATCAGAGAGAGATAGAAGAGAAACAGAATGGGCGCACCAGGGCCTCCAGCCATTGCAAACAAACTCCAGATGCAGGTACCTCTTTGTGCATCTGGCTCTACGTGGGTACTGGGGAAATCAAACCCAGGTTATTAGACAGTGCAGGCAAGTGCCTTAACCACTGAGCCATCTCTCCAGCCCCCTACTGCCATTTTTTTTACCTTTTATTAAAACCTTTTTATTGACAACTTCCTTACATACAATATGCTTTAATTCTAATAAAAACTGCTATGTATGTATGTATGTATGTATGTATGTATGTATGTATGTATGTATGTAAGTAAGAGACAAAGAGCATGGACATGCCAGGGCCTTCTGCCACTGCAAATGAACTCTAGATGCATGTGCCATTTTGGGCATCTGGCTCTATGTGGGAACTGGGGCCCTGAATCTGGGCTGTCAGGCTTTCAAGCAAGTGCTTTTAACTACTGAGCCATCTCTCCAGCCCTGGAGACAGCTGTTTCTTAACAGGGATATATAACTTGTGAAATGTACAGTATTTATTTTTAGTTATTGAATATGAGAAAAAGACATTTTCCTTTTCTGATTAAAATGAACACTTTCTAAAGGACAGCTGCTTAGGTGTTAATATACTTTTAGATTTACATAGTAACTAAGCACTTCAAAGAAGGTGAGAAACCCCATACTCACATGTTTAAAACAGGGAACTGGAGCCGCTATAAAGCTATTGCTATTGATGTAGTTTCCCCAGCTGAAACCTTCCATGGAGACTGCTGAAACAAAATAGATTTAGATATAATTCTCAAACCTTTAAAAAATGGTTGCCCCTGCTGTGAACATCTGAGGCCTGGGTTTAGATCCAGAGACTCTATGTATAAACTCTGGTGGGCGTCTGTAATCCACCACCATTAATTTTCATTTTTCCATAAAGATGGAAAAATTTGGTTAAAAACTAAGAGATTTAAATCATACAGATTGAGTATTCATTATTAAATATTTAGGACTATAAGTGTTTCAGATTTTAGAGTGTTCTGAATACTTTTGTTTTCCTTTTTGAGGCAGGGTCTCACTGTAGCCTTTGGCTGGCCTTGAACTCACGACAATCCTATCTCAGTCTTTCAAGTGCTACAACTAAAGGTGGGCGCCAACACACCTGGCTCAGAGTGCTTTGGGTCTTGAAGCATTTGCCTAGAATTTACTGGTGATGAAAGTATCTCAAATTTCAAAGTATTTTGGATTTCTTTGGTTTTCTTTCTTGATAGTTCTGAGGTTGAATTGAGATTAAGCAAGTGCTCTACTAGTGGGTGACGATTCCAGGCCAGATTTCATATTTTCTTACTTTTGTTAATGCCTACCATTTTTTTTTGGTATGTGTTATGTGTATTTGCATGTATTTGGACACACTTGTGTACAGGTGTGCATGCATGTGGGGGACAGAGGCAAATGTCAGGTGTCTTCTTTAGTTTATCTCCACCCTTATCTTTTTTTGTTTTATTCAAGTAGGGTCTTGCTCTAGCCCAGGCTGACCTGGAAATCACTGTGTAGTCTCAGGGTGGCCTACTCCACCTTTATCATTCTGTGTGTGTTTGCATGTATGTATATGTGTGGGCTCACATGTGTGCTGTCCAGGTGTTGGTACTTTCTACTTTATTTACTGAGAAAGGGTCTTTCTCTTGAACTCAGAGCTCACTGATTGGCTAGTCTAGCTAGTTAGCTTGCCCTGGGAATGCCATCTTTGCCTCTGCCTTTTGAGCGCTGGGATTACAGGCAGTCATTATGCCCACACTGCATTTACATAGGAGCTGGGGATCTGAGCAATCTCTTCAGCCATGATATCTATCTTCTGATTAGAGATCCCCAACACAAACAGCAGTTTAATTTTTTCATACACTTGAAGCAACTAGTATAAGCTATCCAGTTAGTGGGAGACAAGAATAGTTGAGAGCAGTGTCTATTACAACAAATGCCACTTTTGTTTTCATACTCACTCAGCTGCTTCTGTGTTTACCACTGAGATATTTACCCCCTACCCACTGCCTGACGCCTTTAATAGGTTGGTAGATTGTTGCTTTTTAGAGAGGGTCTTGTTATGTAGAGCTTAAAGCTGGCCCTGAATTTGTCACATAACTAAAGTTGGCTTGAAGTCTTCATTCCTGACTTAGTCTCCCAAATGCTGTGATTTACAGCTATGTGCCACCATGCCCAAGTTTGTTGAATTTTGAGACAGGGTATCATCCTGTCTTAGACTACCACATAGCTGGGAATATAGGTACTACTATGGTGCCCTGCTTTACTAGGGCTCTAATTTGCCTTACATTCTATTCTACTTTTCTTTGCCTTTGTATTCCTATTAAGAATCTTCTAATAGGAGCCAGGCATGTTGGCACAGGCCTTTAATCCTAGAACTTGGCAGGCTGAGGTATGAGGATCCCTATGAGTTTGAGGCCAGCCTTGACTAGAATGTGAATTCCATGTCAGCCTGTGCTCTAGTGCATAATTCCTCTTTATTTTACTCTCCCCAACGTGTCTGAAGTCTGGTAAATGTCCTATTTTTCCCCATTATGTCTATAATGCTCCATATCACCCATATCATTATCAGTTCATAAAGAAGAAACAAGGTAAAGAAATTAATACTAACAAGATCGCCACAGCCACTAGACTTGTTTGTATATGTAGTTATTTCTCTCTATGATAGTTTACTGAAACCAAAGCCATTATTATCAGGAAGCATGCAGTCCTGTTAGCAGGAAACAGAAATAGCTTAAACATAACCCAAGGTTAAAATGTCAACACTCAAAACTAGAATTAAATATTTCAATTTGTTATATTCACCAGTATTACCTGCTTTTGTCTTTGCTTGATTTTGCAAGGTGGCTTGATATTGAGCATAAGCAGCTAGTTTAGCAACTAAAGGTTGTTTCTGAAGAACTTTTGCTTTCTTTGTTGGAGGCTTACCCTGAAACAAGAACAGTTAAGTAAATAGGATTCTCTTTCATCCCCCACAGCTTAAATTTCCTATGACTGCATACTACTCATTCTGCTTAAGTAAATACTGAGGGTTTAGAACATTATTAAAACAAAAGAAACACAAGAAATTTTAATATAATTATCTTTTCCTGGAGCTCTGCTCCAATGTAGGGATCTAATATGGGCAGCAGAGATGACACAGATTAAAACAGCAATATGCAAATTAAGAGGTTAATAAAAATTATATCCAACAAAATGTTAAAATTAGGCTGTGGTGGACACTTGACTTCTTAAAGTAGACAAACCAGTGTTATTCTCTCATGCAGGCTGCCAAGCATCACTATTTATGGTAAGAGAATTTAATGTTCAAAGAGCAAGTGACTGAGGTTTATACCTTTAGTGCTAACGCAAAAGATCAATGACAAAATGATCATGGCCAAATTCAGTGTGACAAACTGCCATCCATTTGGGTACAGACCACTGTTCAGGATCTTTGGAAACTATCTGAAATACAGAAATACATCTAAGTGATGTATTTCCTTAATTTGGGGATGTAAATAATCTTTTTAGTGCTATGCAATGATCACGATGCTAAGTGAGAAAAGGAAAAATGTGACCATCTGAAAGATAATTATAAAAATCAGCTATTTAATGCCTTTAAAAAGTTGTTTATAAGATATAATAACAACTTAGTCAAATTGTCAAGATTGCAGTATTTTGTAGGCATTTAAAGATATTAAATATCTTTAAAAGAAAATATTCAGTCCATGAATATTTTCATAAAGGTTAGTTGGATTAACCAAACACATATGGTCAAGGATCAAACTGGTTGTATTCAAAAGTACAAAGCTGCACTTGCCTAGCATGCACAAGTCTCTCAGATCAATACCTAGCATTAAAAAAAAAAGCGTGCAGACCAAGGATGATGGGAGAAAAAAAAAAAGGAGTAAGTCCTTTCAACCACAATGGTGACTTTGTCTTGATATTAATGCAAAAATACAGCAAAAGGGTAAGGGGCAGGAAAAGAGAAAATAATTTTACTTTCTGCAAAAAAAAGTATTTAATTGTATTTATACTTATCTGGGAAAGGTCTTTTTCTTTCTTTTTTTTTTTGGTTTTTCGAGGTAGGGTCTTGCTCTAGTCCAGGCTGACCTGGAATTCACTATGTAGTCTCAGGGTGGCCTTGAACTCTCGGCAATCCTCCTACCTCTGCCTCCCGAGTGCTGGGTGGGATTAAAGGCGTGTGCCACCACGCCCAGCAAAAAAGGTCTTTTTAATTCATTTACACAAATAATTTATAGCTTATTTTGGATAGCTTGCTTTAACCATTTAAGCTATTCAATTTTATAAAACTTGGGATTAACATATTTCTTAAAAATGTAGTACATGGGCAGAGCTGGAGTGCAGTGAATCACAGTTAAATGATAGGTAAATGGTGAAAGCCAAAGGAAAAATAGATATAAAGAATAAGAAGGTTTCTGTACCGTTACCTGAAGTCTGGCCAAAATGCTTGCCTTCTTGGAGTTTGATGAATAACTTCTTGAACAGGAAACACTGCAGAAACGTTTTGTTTTAGAATAAAAAGCATCTCGTACGCCAACCATTCCACACATCTCACAGGTGGCTAATTAATAAAATAAAAACATTGGTAAAAATCACTATAGTAAAATCAAACTTTATCTAACATTTAGTAATTTCTCCTGTCTCAACCTCCATAAAGTGGGGATTGCACTACCAAATCCAGCTCTATTTATCATTTTTAAAAAAAAGTTTTATTTATTTGCAAGGGGGGGGAGAGAGAGAGAGAGAGAGAGAGAGAGAGAGAGAGAGAGAGAGAGAGAGAGAGAGAGAGGAGACGAGACACAGAGAATGGGTATGCCAGGGCTTCCAGCCATGGCACACAAACGCCAGGTGCATGCGCCACTTTGTGCATCTGGCTTTATGTGGGCACTGGAGAAATCAAACCTGGATACATGGATTGTTAGGTCTTGCAGCCAAACCATCGGAGCCATCTCTCCAGCCCTATTTATGGTTTTTGAACTTCAGTTTTTGTGAATCTTGTTTATGTAATTCTGCCTTTTAGGTTATTGTCCATTACATATTAATTGTCAAGAATTGAACTGTTTCTTACCATCGCTGTTTTTTCTTTAGGAGTTTGCATATCTCTTACATGAATGAGAGCAGATGAGCATGGTGTCAAAGCAAGGCTCTACAAGGACTGACAACAGCCCAAGGCCTGACCACAGCTGATTTTAGTGAGTTTTGATAACTGAAGCTTTTTATTTTGAGAAAGGGTTTCCCTTTGAGCCTAAATTGGTCTGTATTTCCCAATTCTCTGGCTTTAGCCAATCAAGTTGTATGATTACAGCACCTTTGGGTAAGTAAACTTTTTTTTAGTTAGGAAGATCAAAATAGGACCCACAAAGCAGAATTATCAAATCTGCACATGATATAATATTGGAAGACTAGATGACACAGCATTCAACATTAGTAACAATTGAAAATTTCTAGGACAAAAAGAAAAAAGAATAAACTTTCAGTTTAAGGATTATCCAATTTGTGTCAACCAACTGTCTTTGATTTTTGTTTTGTTCAAGTTGCTTTCCACTAGCCGAAGGTAGGCATATATAAGAGATCAAACAAACTCAAATTCTAAGAGGCTGGGCTTGTTGCTAGATTTCTATATTTCAATACTCAGGGTAAAAATGTAGGAGGATTATGAGTTCCAGGTCACTTTGGGTGTGTACAGGAAAAGACTCTAAAAAAACTTAAAAAGCCAGGCATGGTGATTCATACCTTTAATTTCAGCACTTGGGAGGCAAAGGTAGGAGGATTGCCATGAGTTCAAGGCCAGTAAATTCCAGGTTAGCCTGGGCTAAAGTAAGACTCTACCTCAGAAAAACAAAAACTGAGGAAGAGAAATGACAGAAGAAATCAACTGAAAACTCCCTTTCCCCCCAAATAAACACATAGTCATGAAACAGGTACAAGCTGTAAATACTCACCCATGCCAGATTTACCATCAGGGTATGTATAGACTTGACCATTATTTTTGATGATTGGGAGATTGGAAGGCAAAGGAGCAACTTCTTCTTCACTCTCCTCAGAGCTGGAGCTGCTGCTTGTGTCCTCACTGCAGCTATCATAGCCGTCAAACATCCCGAACGAGTCTGTCCTTCTGGACAGTGAAGAGTGTTTGTCAGTAATATGACATAGTACTCACATATACATTCCTTCTAAAAGGCCTTAGCATAAATCCTGGTAAATGACATTTTACAAATAAAAATCTGGTACTAAGAATTGATAATATTCTGTTTGATTTTTGAGGCCCAGTTGACCTCCAACTCATGACAATCCTCTGGCTCTGGTGTTCCAAGGGTTGGGATTACAGATGTGAGCCACCATGCCTGAGATTTTTTTTTTTTTTTTTGGTTTTTCGAGGTAGGGTCTCGCTCTAGTCCAGGCTGACCTGGAATTCACTATGCAGTCTCAGGGTGGCCTTCAACTCACAGCAATCCTCCTACCTCTGCCTCCCGAGTGCTGGGATTAAAGACGTGCACCACCATACCTGGCTCTGAGAGATAATTTTATCATATTATGTAATGCTAAAATTTTGTGGTAATATGGAGTCACCTATTATGAGATACAAGTCTATTATTTATCATGTTACCCAACAGGATTAATAATGGCAGACCTTGAATGTAAACCAGATCATCATATCAAAGTTCTATATTTATGTGAGGCTCCTTCATAAGAAGTTAGGTGAGAAGATGTTTTTTAATAAGTGCTAGGGAAATACAAGTAAGTATGATTTCTTAATTTGCTTTATAGTTAAAAAAACTCTAAATTTCTTTTTCTTTTTTTGGTTTATATTTTCTTTTAAACAAATGTCATAAAATTTGACAGTTTTTGTTAAGACTGTAAATTTCACTGGGCATGCTGGTGCATGCCTTCAATCCCAGTACTTTGTAGGCCAAGATAGGAGGATTGCCATGAGTTTGAGACCATCCTGAGACTACATAGTGAATTCCAGGTCGGCCTGGGCTAGAGTGAAACCCTACCTTGAAAAATCAAAAAGTTAAAAAAAAAAAAAAAATTAAGTTTCTATACCAATACAAACTATCCACATAAAACATAGATTTTTTTTTCCAGATGGTCTCACCATGTAGGCAGGGTGGGCCTTAACCTTGCAGCAATTCTCCTGTCTCTGCCTTCCGAGCGCTAGGATTATAGGCATGTACTACCTCACCTGGCCTAGAGTTCTAAAAAGATTACTAATGTGTTCATTTGCAGAGGCAAGTAGTCCTGTGCCCCTGCCCCCCACCAAATTAAAAAAAATCTGGAAAGAAAAAGGCTGGAAAGATGGCTCAGAGGTTAAGGTGCTTTTCTGCAGACCTGAATTTGATTCCCCAGCACCCACATAAAGCAAGATGCACCAAGTGACACATGCATCTGGAGCTCATTTGCAGTGACTAGAGGCCCTGGCATGCCCACTTTCTCTGTCTCTCTTCTATCATTCTGTGTATTTGCAAATAAATGAATTTTTTTAAAGCCAACAATCACTATATATACTGCTAGTCATAACTAGAAAGATAAAAACTGGCACCAAAATTTTTGGGATTTGGAGCCAAACCTTAACTTTTCAGTTTTTTGTTTTTTGTTTTTTGGTGTGGGGGGGTATCATACCCATTTCTATCTTTGCTAGTCTAACGTCTTTCTGGTACTCCATAACCAGCAACAAAGCTGTTATCTGTTGCTGTCTGCATAGAGGCAGAAATGTAGTTTTCAACTGTATCAGGTATAGCTATAGAAACAGTATTGCCTTTCCAGGCATTTTTTTCTTGTTGAGACAAGTCTGGCTATGCTGCCCAGGCTGGTCTCAAACGCACTATCCTTTTGAGAACCTTCTGAGTAGCTGGGGTTACAGATTTGAATCACTGTGTTCAACTGCAAAATTGGTTTCTTAGGGCTGGAGAGACTAAACTACATGACACAGTGGCAATATTATATACCCAAAGAATACTGACGTTACATGTTCCAATAATGTTGCCTCAATCCCAGTTTTAGTACTCTCCTAAAACTTTTTTGGAGCCAATTTTCAAGAGAAAAAGCCTCGTTTGTAGCCACTTTAGAATTCTCCCTTACTTCCCCAGCAGTTTTCCTGATCATATACATACATACACACATATACATACACTATATATATATATATATATATATATATATATATATATATATATATATATATATATATTTTAAAGGTAGGGTCTCCCTCTAGCCCAGCCTAGGCTGATCTGGAATTTACCATGCAGATTCAGGCTGGCCTTGACCTCACTCCTACCTCTACCTCCCGACTGCTAGAATTAAAGGCATGCACCACCACCATGACCCTGATCCTACTTTTTAATTCAGCAGTTTATTTATTGTTTTTGGTTTTTCGAGGTAGGGTCTCCCTCTAGCCCAGGCAGACCTGGAATTCAAACTCAAACTCATGGCAATCCTCCTACCTCTGCCTCCCGAGTGCTGGGATTAAAAGGTGTGTGCCACCACGCCTGGCTTATTCAACAGTTTTAGTTCTAAATAACTTAGGTAATATTTTAAATAAAAAATATCTGTGAAGAATTTATAATGTGATGTAGTTGAGCTACTTAAAAGGAAAGTGGACTCTAAAGGTAATTCACTGCTAAGGTTCGGGAATGAGATGATCCTTACTTAGATACAGTGTGGTCCTGTGAAAAGAATTCTAACCAGTTTGCCATTTATTACCTGTCAAGTTGGTTGTTATGACTGTTTATTCTTGGTCATGCAATAACTATTATCAGTCACCAGTTTGCCTCAAAATAATTGATAGAACAGACAAGACCCATGCTTCTTATAAGCATAATCTATATTGACAGATCAATCTAAATTATGTGATAACAGAATAAATGAAACAGGAGTTCTCAGCACATTCGGTGCTGATGACCAGCCTCAGGGAGGTAAGATCTTGAGGACAAAAAAAGCAACCACTTGAATCTGGTACTGGAATATTCTAGGCAGAGCAAAGAGCATGACCTTGCAAACTGAAAGAAAAGACAGTGTGGCCAGTGTCCACTGTTAAGTAGTACAGGAGATCAGGTCAGAGGAAGGCACAGCAGCTAGAACATGAGAGTCTTTTTGGGCTAGATTTTCTTCCTCTGCAGCCATTGGGAAGACCGTATATAAATGATGGATGACAGTGGCTGGTCTGTAGACTTTAATAAACACTAACTCTGAGGTTTTAATAAAGTCCTACAGGTATCTGGAGGTTCCCTTTCAGACTCTATGTGTACTTTTAAACCCAGTTTTCATATATGCATGTCTACTGTACAGTAGACAAGCTCAGTAAATTATACATGTTTACTGAGCCTTAAATGTCAACAAAAGGTATTGTATTCTAACTCTATTTTGAGATTATCTTGCAGCTTTAAGAAACTAGTATCACAAATGGCTTAGCTTCAGTAATTATTGGCTGTTAATATTTAAAGAAACAAAAAAAGCAGTAAAATGCAGGGTGACACATATAATCCCAGCATTCTTCCATTGGGACAGCATACTGTGAATTATATTTTATATATGTGTACACACACACAAAACTGCAATTATTTTACCCTATGTAAAACTTACCATTTATTTACTTATAGGCACTCCAGGGACTCCAAGATATTGCAAATGAACTCCATCCAGAAGCACCTGCCAACTTATGCATCTGACTTTATGTGGGTACTGGGAAATTGAACTTGGGTCCTTCTGTTTGCAGGCTAGTGACTTAACTGCTGAGCCATCTCTCCAGCCCAAAACTTCCCACTTATTAGGGAGATATGTAGGTGGCAACTCATGGTGAGACCAAAAGCCCAAGAGAGGCTACACTTCAATGAAAGAGTAAGTGGGAAAAAAAACCTGAATATATGCAAAAAGTATCTACAAAAAAGTTATTATTTTTTTTTATGTTCACACACTAGGTGGAGAGAATTGTCACTGTTTTGAAATCTTAGGTCTATTTTCATAAGTCTGAGATTGAAATTTGCCTCCTTCCTATGTTCTGAAAATATTTTTAGGCAAGAAATTAAAGTGGCTGCAGGTCACAAACTATACAGCCAAGGATGATCTAGATTTTCTGTCTCCATCTCTCAAGTGCTGGGTATCAATTCCAGGGAGAAAGGAAACTGTCTTATCATCTTTTTGTTTCCATTAATTTGGAGGAGTTTTTTT
>PVHP010004174.1:0-51114 GCA_004024765.1 Zapus hudsonius | reverse complement strand
TTTTTTTTTTTTTTTTTTTTTTTTTTTTTTTTTTTTTGCGGGTAGGAGGGGACTGAGCTCCTCTGTTTCTTTATTAAATAAGTTATGCATTCCCATAATAGTGTGATGATGTGTTTATAGAATATTTTATCTAGGGGCATAAGATGCTTAATTGCCTTTCACTGGTGACATTAGTCACTGTAAAGGTACGGTCCAGTTTTTTTAATGTATACTTACTATATGCCTCCCTGCAAGTAATTAGCAATCTTGAGGACATAATTAAAACATGCTTACACTCTCACTTCTAATTTAATTTAGCATGCAATAATTCTTGTAATCTAAATTCTATCATGATGGCTGCAAAAATAATTTTCCTACCCCAGCAGTTAACCAGTCAGCAAGAAATTCTCTTTATTTTATCTATCTACTTATCTACCATTGGAAGGGTGAGTTAACTCTTCCTTTTTACCACAATGATTTGTAGTTAGCCACTGTCCTTAAATTATTTCAGTGCTCAATCACAGCTAAAAAATTCCATAGTAAAGCCGGGCGTAGTGGCGCACGCCTTTAATCCCAGCACTCGGGAGGCAGAGGTAGGAGGATTGCCGAGAGTTCAAGGCCACTCTGAGACTACATAGTGAATTCCAGATCAGCCTGGACTAGAATGAGACCATACCTCGAAAAACCAAAAAAAAATCCATAGTAAAATTTATCAGTTATTTTCTTTTTCTGTGCTGGGAGATCAAATACAGAGGCACAGGTTTCTTTCATTATGCTATATGAGTTAGGGTTAAAATTTTCCCCCCAAAACCAAAGCACAGAAAACTATGCCCACATTTTCTTCCACTGATTGTATGGTTTGCTTTTATATTTCAATCTCTGACCATATGGCATGTATGCTTACGTATGGTGAGAATGATCTAACACTTGTTTTCAAATGGCTACCCAGCTCTTGTCATGTCCTTTATTAAATCTTTACCTCTGATTTTATCCTACAGCTACTTGTCACTAATAACAGGGACCTGACCTCAGAAATCCCAACACTAAAATTCTGTTGTTGGGCAAACATCAAGTGTATTTACACAAACCTAGATGGCACCCACTATTATATAGGTGGTTGTTGTGCCAGAGTAATTCTTCACAGTCACCTTATGTGGAGTTCCCATGTCTTCAGTTGCTTTCACATAGGCACTCCCAGATTCACCTCCTATTTCACATTATGTGATGTACTGTGATTCTTAGGTTGCTTAAACCATGTAGAGCTAGTAGTCACTTTAACAGAGTAGCCAGGTCCAGCCTTTCCTTTCAACATCACAAACTATTTTCTTTGGCTATGATTGTCAGAGTGGTTTGGGATACACCTCTGTGTCTAATCTTCTTCCCAGGCCATTGTGTTTCTCCACATTTGATATAAAGCTTTATCGAATTGTGGTCTTGCCTTTAATAAAGGAAATCCCTTGACAACACTGTTTTAATCTTCAAACTTGTAGTTTTAGTAGGATGGGACAGGTCTGACTGGTGAGCAACAACCACCAGTGACTTTCATTCTGCAATACCTAATCACGTTTGGTCAAGCATCACCACAAACACGTAGTATCCTGTGCCACCAGTGTTTTAGCTACTGCTTTGATGTCAGCAAGTAACAGGAATTTTTAGTCTCATAATAATCTTATGGAACCACTGTTCATATGTAGTCCATTGGTTTTTTTTTGTGTTTGTTTTTTGAGGTAGGGTCTTGCTATAGCCCAGGTGACCTGGAATTCACTATGTAGTCTCAGGGTGGCCTTGAACTCATGGTGATCCTCCTACCTCTGCCTGAGTGCTGGGATTAAAGATGTGCGCCACCACACCAGGCTTTTGTATAGTCCATTACTGACCGACACATTATTATAAGACAAATGATTGTATTTCATTCGTCTGTTATGTGTTGATATCTTGCTTTTTTTTTTTTTTAAATATCCTTTTGGAATTCTAGAGGCTTTGTAGAGTATCTTGAGATCTTATAAATTTAGATCTACTTCAGAAATCTATTTTAATATGTATGCATTTTTCAAGTGAAATTTTAGTATTATTAGCTCAGATGTATACCCAAACATTACTGGATATCATTAAATTTATTAAGAGCTGGGGATATAGCTTACTTGGTAGAGTGCTTATCTTAGCATTCATAAAGCTCTGGGTTTGATCTCCAGCACCACATAAGATGGGCATGGGTTAGACCTGTATTCCCAGCCTTCAGGAGGTAGAAGTAGGAGGATCAGAAGTACATGGCCAGCTTCAGTTACATTGGGAGCTTGAGACCATAAAAAGAATTATAATGTTTACATGTATTTTCTACATTCATGTAGCATTGGAAATATCTATTATTTCTTTTTGTGCTCTTTTTGTTTATTCTGTTCTTTCATTTAAGAATTTATTTTCGATGAGTGTGGTGGTACAAGCCTTTAATCCCAGCAGTTGAGAGGCTGAGGTAGGAGGATTACCATGAGTTTGAGGCCAGCCTGGGGTTTCAGAGTTGAGTTCCAGGTCAGCCTGGTCTAGGGTAAGGCCCTACCTCGAGAAAACAAACCAAAACAAAATTAAATATTTTCACTAATATAAATGTTTAGGGCAATGAATTCTCCTCTCCTCACTGCCTTAAATGTATCCCTAAGACTATGATGCATAGTATTTCATTATCATTACTTTTGGGAGTTGAGGGCTTGGCAGTTAAAGGTGCTTCCTTATAAAGACTGCCTGCCAGGGTTCAATTCCTCAGATTTCATGTTAAGAAAGATGTACAAAGTAGCACATGCAATTGCAGTGAGAAAAGGCCCTGAAAGGCCCATTCTCACACACTTTCTCTCACAATGAGAATTTTTAAAATAGAAGAATACTTTTTGAGAATATATAATATTTAAGACTGTTACTCTAGAAAGCTCCTTCATATGATTTTTTTTCCCAGCCAATTCCTCCCTTTGTCCCGAAGTTCTATTAGTGCTTGTACATACAAGTTGAGCAACCTTTGAGATATTTTAGATCACAAATGTTTCAATTACTTTGGATATATTCCCAGAGAGATCACTAGATTATTATGTTACAGACTAAGTATTACCAATTTGAAAAGTATGGGAGTATAAGAGCTTTAAATTCTGGAATATTTGTATATATGAAATATTTTGGGGATGGGCCCAAATCTAAAACACAAAATTAACATGTTACATATGAAAACATTTGAGTTAGACTCTGTTCTACCTGAAATTCATGGCAACCCTCTTGCCTCAGCCTCTCTAGTCCCTACTATGCCTGACTTCTCTATATTATTGCCACTATTGCTATTTTTATAAAAGACAAGATCTTACTAAATTGTGTAGGCTGACCCTGAATTCAGTCAGTAACCCAGGCAGGCCTTGAATTCAGGCCTCATCCTCTAGAATAGTTGGAATTACATGATTGAGCCATTAGGCCTGGTTTATTTATTTAATTTTTGTTCTTTTGTGATTGGGTCTCACTATAGTCCAGGATGGCCTCAGGCTAGTAGTGACAATCCTCCTGCCTCAGCCTCCTTGAATGAGCAATGACACCTTGCTCATTCACTTTTTTTTTTTTTGGTTTTTCGAGGTAGGGTCTCACTCTAGCCCAGGTTGACCTGGAATTTACTATGTAGTCTGAACTCATGGTGATCCTCCTGTCTCAGCCTCCCGAGTGCTGGGATTACTTTTTTTTTTAAAAGACAAGGTCTCAATAGGTAGCCCAGGTTGGACCTGAATTTGAAATCCTTTTTCTTCATCCTCTTAACTGCTGAGATTACAGATGTGTGTGCTACTGCATCCAGCTTTACATAACGGTAACTGTGTACATTTTTAAATTTTATTTCTGAGAGAGACAGAATGAATGAATAAATGAATATAGGCCCACCAGGGGCCACTATGTACAAATGCCAGATGCACGTGCCACTTTTTGCATCTGGCTTTACATGGGTATTGGGGAATCAAACCTGGGTTGTTAGGCTTTGCAGGCAGGTGCCTTACTGCTGAGCCATTTCTCCAGCCCCTGTATATTTTTAGTGTACCTATGTTTTGAATGTGGTCGCTCACATGAGGTATGAAATTTTCAACTTGTGCAGTGACATGTGGTGCTCAATCAATTTTGAGTTTTGGAGCATTTCAAATTTTGGATTTTCAGATTAAGTAAAGTCAATCTGTATTTAAGATTATAGAGCTGGGCGTGGCAGTGTATACCTGAAATACCAGCACCTGAAGGCTGGGGAAGGAAGACTATAAATTCATGGCTAGCTTGAGCTACATAGAAAGACCTTGGTTGAAGAAAAGGTTTTACATAAATTGAAAAAAAGTATGACCATTTTTACATCTAATTTCTTTCACTTAGAATAGTATATTTGAGAGCTACTTATTATATAACAAGTATGGATGGTAGGTACACTGCTTTTAAAAAATTTCATGTATTTGAGAGATAGAGGCAGACAGAGTAGGTCACACCATGGCCTCCTGCCACTCCAAATGAACACCAGATACATGCTGCACCACTTAGTTCATGGCTTTATGTGGGTACTGGGGAATCAAACCTGGGCTGCCAGGCTTTGCAAGCAAGTACTTTTAACCACTGAGCCATCTCTCCAATCCCTATATTGCTTTTTATTGCTAAGCAATATCCTACTTTATTAAACTTTTCCCATCTAGATTTGACTAATGAACAAAACTACCATTAACATTCCAGTACAAGGTTACCTGTGAACATATTCAGTAGTGTTTTCTAATGAGGATGCTTCAAGACTCTCAAAAGATACCTGAAATTGAGACTAGTGCTGAGCTCAATGAAGGTAATATATTTTCCCACACACACATAACTGAAAGTTTAATTTGTAAACTAGGCACAGTAAGAGATGAACAACAATAAAACAAGTATAGCAATCTATTATAGTGAGTTATGTGACTGTGTTCTCACAAAGTCCTTCTCCTGATGATGCAATGCTAGGTGAGGAGATGAAGGGTACATGTTGTAGATTTAGGTTACTATGTCAGGGTATTTGGACACAAGCTTCTGACACTTTTGACACCCAATCTGATACTCAGTGTGGCTACTAAATAATGGTTGGATTATACAGTGAGTACAGATTTAAACAGAATGGACTGAGATAGTGTCAGTGTATGTTTTCTCAAACCTACAACTTGAATGTTGTACACATGAAAACACAAGGTTTGAGGCAGTCTCTGATGGCTGGATTTGGGAGCTAGAGAATTATTTAGTACTTGCTGGAATCTGTCTCATTCTACCATCAGGATGAAATGCATAATCTGACTAGCAATTAAATCCAAATTCCTAAACTTTTGGATCCAATTTCTGGTTTTGCCGCTGTTACAAATTTAGATGCAACAATTACTTGAGTCTAACTCCCTCTTTCCTAAATAAGAAATGTAACTTACTATTGAAGAAGTATGATAAAAACAGTGTGCAGGAATGGATTTCAGAAAAAAAAAAAGGTATGAATCCTTAAGTATGAACTTGAAAAACTAAAAATAAGATGATGTTATCAAAATTAAGTATGACATATATAGGCCTAAAGAGTCTTTAAAATTATTGACGCTAAGAAAAAAAAGTTGAAAATTATAACTTTTTAATTTTTTTTTTGTGCTATGGATTGACTCCAGAGTTACATCTGAAGCACCAAACAGCTACAATTTCTAATCCAAACAAGAGACTTGGTCTATAGAATAAATATGGTTTCAATAGCTAACCAAGGCCATTTATTACTTACTATGTTAACACAAAATAAATCACACCAGTTATTCAGTGTTATGATAGACAAGATAGCCTAAAAACATTGATGTAAAATGACGATGCTCTCTTGGTGTTATTTTGTGGTGCTGAGGACTGAACCAGGGCCTTGCAAATGCTAGGCAGGCACTACCACAGAGCTACAATCCCAGTGTGCTCATCTTTCAAAAATATATTTGGAATTGGCTACTTAAAAGACATGTAATTAGTGACAGTTGGAGAGATGGCTCAGTGGGTAACGTGCTTGCTATAAGGCAAAGTTGAGGACTCTAATTCAGAGTACCCACAGAAAAAGTAGGGTGCTGGCAATTCACATTTGTGACCCTAGCAATGATGAGACAGAGACAGGAAGATTCCTGGGGCTTGCTGGACAACTAATCTAGTCTAGTGGGTAAGCTCCAGACTTAGTGGAAGATCTTGTCTCAAAAACAAGGTGGAAAGAAAAGGTGCAGAGTGACCGAGAAATACATCTGACACTGACCTCTGACCTCCTTGTACCACCTGCACACAGATGACACACACACAGAAGACTCAAAGACATGCAAGTCATGCATGGTGGCTCACATCTGTAATCACAGCACTTGGGAGGGTGAAATAGGAGAACTACCATGAATTTGAGGCTAGTTTGGTCACTGTGAACTTGAATGAAGCACTACCTCAAAAAAGACAGTTAGTATAGAATATTGAGTTAGGAATGCACATGTGTATGCAAAGGAATACTTTTCTGATATATAACCATCTAGCTGTTAGAAACTTCAAGTCTCAAAGTAAAGTTCTAGATGACATTAGCCGACATTTATTGACCAACATATTTAAATCATCATGTTTAACACTATATGGCTACCTTACAACTACATTCCAAAGTCAGCCCAAATAATTGGGCTACAATGCAAGTACTATGATATACTACCAGTTTTATAATAGTAATGGGAATTTAATAACAAAGGTAAAAGGGGATAGTCAGAAGATACCCTAACATTTGAATTATTTATATAGCAATTCACTTTTTAAATACAGTGCTAACCACAGCTGAGTCTGGGAGGTTTACAGAAACCTCAGCAGGGTGCAGAACTGTGTCTCATCCCACATTTCAAATAAAGAAAACACAGCTCTCAGAGATTAGGCAACCTTTCTTAAGACAACAAGTCACAGGAGATGGCTTATCAGTTAAAGACACTTGCTTCCAAATTCTGTCAGCCTAAGTTCAATTTCCTAGCTACTCATGCAAAGGGTGTATGTTTGCAGTGCAAGGGAGGCATGCGTGCGAGTACGCACGCGCGCACACACACACACACACACACACACACACACACACACACACACACACACACACACACAAAGTACAATTAAAAAAAAAAATCAGGTCAGAAGGCGGTGGTGTCAGAGCTAGTGCCCAACCAGTTTGCCAGCTCTGTCCAGGTATTAGTTCTATACTAGCTTCTATATTATCAGCACCCCCATGAGAACCAGCGAGGAGCTACACAATCTAAAGGACTGTTTCCTTAATTTGATATAGACAAACAAAGCTTATTAGGGGATTCTTTCAAAACAGATTCCTGGCTGGGAATAATGGCATACATTTTTAACTTCAGCATCCAGGAGGATAAGGGAAGAGGTTCAAAGTCAGCATGGGTCACATAAGACCCTGTCTCAAATAAACCAAACCAACATTTGCCCAGACCTTACTGCAGATCTACTGAATGATAGGCTCTAGGAGAGGGTGTGTATTTTTAATTAGCATCTTCAAGAGTCCAATGATTAGCTGAGCTTGGAAAACATCTACACCCTGCACATGCAACTTAGAAGAACACACGTGGCTCTTCAAATTGGCATCACTAAAACAGTACAAGAAAATATTGTGTGCTTCAGTCCATTGCCTACATTTTTAGTGCTCAATAGCCAGTTGCAAGACATTCCCACCACTACAGAAAGTTCTACTGGAACATGCGGACTCTAGACCAACCCTTCAATGGTGGTGAGAAAACGGGACACAGGATGTTGTCCAGCAAGTGCCATGGAGCCAGAGAGTGGCAGATGTGCACTAATTTGCCAGGGCCCTCTCACTGTGCCATTTCAACTACCTCAGTCAGGGTTGATTTAAGTGGCATTGTTGCCTTTTCACCTTTTCTTGTGACTTTCAGGAAAGCAAGAAGAGAAATTGTAGATTTGTTGGGGGTGGGTGTGATTCTTTAAAAAAAAAAAGGCTTATTAAATAAACAAGATTAAGAAAAAGAACAGCCAAAAAAAAAAAAAAAAAAAAAAAAAAAAAAAAAAAAAAAAAAAAAAAAAAAAAAAAAAAAAAAAAAAAAAAAAAAAAAAAAACCCAGCAAAAACAAAACAAAACAAAACAAAAAACCCAAAAACCAAGCTATTAAAGTAATCTGCATGTCTTATAGAAAATTAAGATACCTGGGACAGTTAGGTATACTCTAGTAGAAGATAAATCCAAGTTTGCAAAAACCATTAAAAGTAGTGGCCATGCCTTTAATCCCAGCAGAGGTAGAAGGATCGTTTCCAGTTTGAGGCCAGCCTGGGACTCCAGAGTGAGTTCAAAGTTAGCCTGATCTAGAGTAAGACCCCCTACCTTGGGAAAAACAAAACAAACAAACAAAAAATTAAGTCTTTCCTCTTTTGACTTCATGTTTCGTTTGTCTCACATCTGAAACTAGATAATAATGACAATATTATCTTACTCTGAGTTTTAAGAGTGGAAGGTTAAATCTCTCTGTTGTTTTGAGGCAAGGTTTTATACCATATAGCCTAGGCTGGCCCAGAATTCACTATGTACTCTCTAAACTGGGCTCATACCATGTCTCTTGAACAGTGGGATTACAAGTGTGCGTTGCCATGCCATGGTTAAATATAATCTGGTAAATATTCTACAGAAGAGAAAGTGAGAAACAAGGAACAATTCAGTCACTCTTTTGATTTGAAAATGTGGTTCCTTCAGATCACTTGAATACTCTTGGTTTTTAGGAATTTAGTAGTTAAACAGTTATGGCATTAATATGTTTTTGCTCATAAACTAAGATTTTACCTTCACTGGAATACTGTTAGGTTTTAACACAATTTAATATAATCTGCTTCATTTTCATGTCCAAAATAATTAAGGAACTAGGAAGAACATCCGAGTATCTAGGAAGACTTAGATAATAAGTTCCACATACAACCAGTCATAAAAATATCCCAGTACCCTCTTTAAAAATAAAACCAGTTGTTCCTGTCTAGTATGTTCAAATGTTTCCAAGTCAGTCAACTTATATCTGGACGGTTCACATTTGAAGTTAGGAAGAAAGCAACTTGGAACTCCATATTGATTAAAATTGAATGGTTAAAAACCATGGCCCACCATAAGACAGCTATTAATTTGCAAGGCATCACAAACCCTGAACATTGGGTTCTATATAAATACAAGCCATGTGTTATTCAGGGGAGGTGGTGCAAAAGAGACAGCTATTTTCTTTCTAAACACCCTCTGGGTAGTGAGGTAAACAAGCAAAAAATAACAATTTAAGCACACAAGCGCAAAGCAATAGTCTCTCAATCCTAAGAGCCAGGGGAAGGAAAAAAAAATTAGGTTTTAAATGGGCACTGAGGCTTAAGGTAAATTTATTTACAGGCTTTTAAATCAGATACATTACTTCTACATTATTATGTCTTGACTCCCACCCACTTCCTCATACTAGACAGAGGACAACATGCGCCCCCAGGACTCTTATCCCAATGAAACTACTGGCAACAGCTTAAGAGCTCACCAACTAAAAGACACGTTAGAAAAACTGAGTGCCATAGCCGGGTGTGGTGGTGCATGCCTTTAATCCCAGCACTCTGGGAGGCAGAGGTAGGAGGAGTTCAAGGCCACCCTGAGACTACATAGTGAATTCCAGGTCAGCCTGGACTAGAGCGAGACCCTACCTCGAAAAACCAAAACCAAAAACAACAAAACAAAACCGAGTGTCAGCATGCATTTGAAAGTGAACAACTGAGTGACAGGCACTGGTGTGTGGGGAGAATGACAAATACGGCACGAAGGTGATGCAAGCATTTCAGATCTCATGAGAGTTGTGTACAGAAAGGCTTTGTGAAGAGTGGACTTTCCTTAGGTCCAAGCGAGGACCTTCCATGTTTCCAGCTGCTTCGGTACTACCCCCAGAGGGGCCATTTGAGACATCTTTGGGTTAAGTCACTGAGATAATATTATGGAGAGGGTGCCTAACTTTCTGAGTCCAACAGTCCTGTCAACCGCACACTCGAAAAGAACTCAGCCAGGTTTTCAGCGGGATCCTCAAGCTCCCTTCCTCCACTTCCCTGCCGTTCCTTCCTGGCACACGAAATATAGGCCAATGAGCAGTGGGTGGGTGAGGAGGAGGATGTGAGAAAAAAATTGGAGAAGTTAACAAAAAAAAAAAAAAAAAAAAAAAAAAAAAAAAAAAAAAAAAAAAAAAAAAAGGGAGCAACTTAAACCAGGACATGAATGAGCCGACAGAAGGGTCTAATAAGGATAGGCAAACCACCAGGACGGACAGAGGAAAGGTCAAGAAGAGGTCAGACTACCTACCACTGGTCAGGAGCAGGGCAGGGGACGGCGGCTTGGGGTGACTTCTAGTGTTTCTTGTGACTCTGCAAAGTCAGAGAACGTGGGGTTCACCCACCCCGCCCCCTTTCCCGAGTCCCACCTCCACGTGCAACCCCACCCCCGCCAGGGGACTGGGGGCTCCCCTCTCCCACGAGTGGGACCCCAAGTGTCCTCAGCCAGGAGGGGGGGCGTGGGCGGAGACGCACAGAGAAAACTTTCCTGGGGGGGGTCCCGGGCCCAGCGAGCGAGCGAGGGGGAGGGGCGGCCTGGACGTTGAACGGCCGGGGGAGGGGGCGTGGGGTGCAGGCACAGGCCCAGGAGCCGCGGGGTTCTGGGGGACCCCCCTTCCTCCGAAGCCGGCACACAAAGCCGCCGCCGGCGCGGCGCTCGCTCGGCTCTCACCAGGTCCTTTGTGTTTTCCATCAGGGCCTCATGGGTAGGGGTGGTCCGCGCTCGCCGAGCCCGCGGCGCCCCCGAGCCCCGAGCTGGGGGTACACACCTCTCTCGCCCCGGGACTGCGGCGACTCCACGGGGGGGGGTCCCCCAGGCTGGGCCCACACCCGGAACCAGAGTGGTAAGCCCCGGATTTCCCCCCCCTTTTAACTCGGGTGGCCCCAGGATATCAACAACATTAACATAGCCCTCCCTCCCTCCCACCCCAGCGCGCCTGCGCCGTGACCCGCGCCCCGATTGGCCCACTCGCCCACATTTACCGTCCTCGCTCGCGTCCGGCGTGGGACCCTCGGCGGGCGCCGTACTCTAAGGAACGTACCAAGACGGAAGGACGGTGAGGTCCATGAGGGCTGGCGCGGCGGGTCAGGAGGAAGACGCGTCCCCTTCCGTCGCGCTCATGGATTCCCAGGCTCTCTGGAACGCCTTCCGATATGTTGCCGTCGCGAAGTTGTGTCGGGATAAATTTCCACTCCGGTCACGCCGCTTCCCCCTCCACCCGGAAGATGGACCCTCCCGGAGGAACTCCCACACGGGGAGGGGCTGGAGGAGTGGGAGGGACGGAGATCGCTGGTCACGTGACCACGGCCTGCTCCAGGCTGCTTCCGGTTCTCCGGATCCCGGCCGAGAGAAGGTCCTCCTCCTCCCCCTCCTCTCCGCACATGCGCAGTGGGGCTCCACGTGAGCGTTTCCTTCTCCCATCCGACGATGCCGCCCGAACGCCAGAACCGAACGAAAGCAGAGCGGAGGGCCGGCGCGAGGCCGGCCCGGAAGAAAGCCCGATCCGAGAGTGGCGGCAGATCCGTGAAAGCCGTCCCGTCATCCCGGCGGACACCGTCGGGTGGCCACTCGGGCGCGGCCCCGGTCGCGGTGTCCGCGGAGGAGAGCCGGCTCCGGCAGCGGAATCGCCTGACGCTGGAGGAGGACAAGTCGGTCGCCGAGCGCTGCCTGGAGGAGCTGGTTTTCGGCGACGTCGAGGACGATGAGGACGCGCTGCTGCGGCGGCTGCGGGGCCCGCGGGTGAGGCGGGCGGCGGGCGGCGGACGGCGGGCTGGCCTTCGCGCGGAGCCGGCGCGCTCAGGCGGGGCGCGCGGTGGGCGGAGCCTCGGTGACCTGCGGCGGCGGGCGCTCAGGTGGGAGGGGTCCCCGGACGGACGAACGCGGGCGCCGAGCCCGGGAACGGACGCGGTGCCTCTCCGCCCGCGTTCTGCACGCGGTCCACCCGAGCTCGGGTTGCAAGCCGGAGTGGAGAGTCTTGCCCGTGGGCCTGCCGTCTTCTGCCCCGCGCGCGGCGTGGTCACCCGCCCCGGCGTGGTCACCAGCCGCGGCGTGGTCACCAGCCACGGCGTGGGCGCCTGGAGGGGAGGTCTCGTTTGCACAGTTCCTCCGCTCCGTGAGGACGATCTTGTTATTCGTCTATCAATAACTTGCAAGTCTTTGGATGCCAGATACTCTTCGTGGCTGTTGCTAACCCTGCGTGATTAATGATCTTTTTTATTTATTATTTGAGAGACGGACAGAAAGAGGCAGGCAGAGAGTGAGTGAGCATGGGTGCGCCTGGACCTCCAGCCACCGCAGAGAACTGTAGACGCTTAAGTCCCTTTGTGCATCTGGCCCTTAGACTTTGCAAGCAAGCGCCCTTAACCGCTGAGCCATCTCTAGTGATAATTTTTTTTGCACTGTCTAGCATTACTTTTATTTCATATCCAGCTTTGCTTTTCAACCAAGATAGGTTCTCAGGCGTGGTTGTAGGAGCTGGTGGAGGCAGCAGTGGACAGAACTGACAAAAATCCTCATCCTCTTGAAGGTAGAGAAAGACAATAGAGGATATAAGTGAAATTCAAGTATGCTGATGACAAGCGCCGAAGAGGGAAATCAAAATGTTTGCTGGAGGGAGATGTGCATGAAGGAGGCCTGTGAAATTTTAGATAGGGTGGCCAAAGAAAGCTTCACTACCAACAGCTAAATTGATACCGTTTTAGCTTAACCTGCCAGTTGCCAGGCCCCCTTTGGGCTCCTAGGGGAGAGGCAGCAGCCATCTAGTTGGGAGGCTAGGGGAAGATATCAGATGTCCTCTTTCATTGATCTTCTGCCTTCTAAGCCTGGCTGACCACAGAGCCCTAGCAATCCTCCATTCTCTGCCTTCCTCAATACTGGAGTTACAGACATGCGCAGCCATGCTTGGCTTTTTTTTAAAACTTTATTGACAGTTTCCAAAAGTATAGATTATTAAACCACGATAATTCCCTGCCCCCTCCCATTTTTCCCCTCTCAAATTTACCTTCCATTGAATCCTCTCCCCCTTCCAGTAAGTCTCTATTTTGTTTCGATATCATCTTTTCCTCCTGTTTATGAAGGTCTTGTGTAGGTAGTATCAGGCACTGCAAGGTCATGAATATCAAGGTCATTTTGTGTTTGGAAGATTGCATTGTAAACAGTCCTACCCTTCTTGTGGCTCTTAAATTCTTTTTGTCACCTCTTCCCCAATGGACCCTGAGCCTTGGAGGGTGTGATAGAGATGTCTCTGTGCTGAACACTCCCCTGTCACTTCTCAGCTATGGTGACTTTTTTTTTTCCCCTATGGTGACTTTTGAGTCGCCCCAGTATTCACAACCATCTGAAAAGAGAAGCTTCTCTAACCAGAAGTGAGAGTAGCATTAATATATGGGTATACACATTAAAAAATGTACTTACAGGGCAATTTGGTAGGCATAATATATGCATTTAGCTGGACAACAGCAGGCATCACTCCCCTGGGACTCATGACCTCCCCCGCCATAGGCTTTTGACTAGGTCTTTAGTACCAGGCATGTATTCCCTCCTATGGAGTGGGCCTCCAGTCCAATTAGAGAGCAGTTGATTTCCCCCATTACAGATATAACATCATTGTACCAGTTGCCACATTTGGCCTGGTTGGCTAGTCTTAAGGCTTGCAGGGTCCACTACTGTTTACCACTATTGACAACTTCTTTCTCTCAGGATTGCATGCAACATAGATCTTCCCAGCTTTGTCAGCTGGTCACAGGGAAGAGGTTGCCAGCTCAGCTCCAGCTTGATTTCTCAGTGACCTGCAGCTCAAGCATGTGGAGTCTTTAGCAGTAGGGTCTTTAATCTAATTCTGGTTATGCCTGGCCTTTTACAAGGGTGCTGAGGCTTGAACTCAGGTCCTCATGCCTACACAGCAAGTTTATTTGGTTGCTGAGCCATTTCCTTAGCTGCTGGTGTAAAATTTTAAGGAGGGAAGAAACCAGATATAGAACAAAGCTCTACCTTATGAGACAAATATTTTATCTTTGATTCTAGTTTGCTTTGGGTCATGTAACTTTTTAAAACTGTTTTTATTCATTTACTTGTTTGAGAGAGAGTGACTGGATGTGCCAGGGCCTCTTGGTGCTGCAGCAAATGAACTGGATGCATGTGTCACTCTGTACATCTAGTTGTATGTGGGGACTAGGAAATAGAAGCTGGGCCTGGCAGACTTTGCAAACAAGCACCTTTACACTAAGCCATTCTCCAACCCTGCTCCATTAATTAAAAAAAAGTCTATATATTTTTTATTTGCAAGCAGAGAAGGGAGAGGCAGAGAGAGAGAGAGAGAGAGAGAGAGAGAGAGAGAGAGAGAGAGAGAGAGAGAGAATGGGCATGCCAGGGCCTCCTGCTGCTGCAAACAAACTCCAGATGCATGCAACACTCTGTGCATCTGGCTTTACATAGGTACTGGGGAATTGAACCCTGGGCCCTCAGGCTTTGCAATCAAACGCTTAAGCCTCTGAGCCATCTCCCCAGCCCCCCATTAATTTTTGAGTTTTGATGTGTGCCTCATTTTTTTCATGTGTCCACTTACCTATTGCTCTTGTTCAGTGAGTGGTCTTTTGCTCTCAGTGTGTTGACTCTCCTTGACTGTTCATCCTGTTCCACCTATCCATCTAAAGAGAATGATCTTTGGTTTCCTCATTTTCAGCTTTTTCCTATACTATTTATTATGGAAACCATACAGAATAATATTCTATAAGCCATCTAAATACAAGGTGAGGATGTCTGTCACCATGGTATAGAAAAAACCTCAGTGGTTGGATTCCCTAGTACCCATGTAAAGCCAGATGGACAAAGTGGCACATACATCTGGAGTTTGTATGCAACAGTTGGAGGCCCTGGCGTGTCCATTTTTCTGTCGGTATCTCTCCTATTTCTGTTTGCTTAAAAATATTAAAAAAATAAAAAACCTCTGGTTGAAAGTGTTGTGTGTTCTGTAGGGTCAACTTCATGGAAACTCAGATGACTCAGAAGTGGAAAATGAAGCAAAAGATAATTTTCCTCCTCAGAAGAAGCCAGTGTGGGTGGATGAAGAAGATGAAGATGAGGAAATGTAAGTTGCCTGTTCCTTTAAAAATGTTAATTTCTGTGGATTTTAAATATCACTGTCTTCAAGAAATACATGATTATATGAAGAATTGAAGAACATTTGAAAGCAGAGGACAGAGGTGGTTCATAATTGCACTGCTAAGGGAGGCTCTGTCTCTTCCATGCAGCATACAGTAGCTAAGGGAGTCAACTCAGTGTTAAGAGTTAGATCAGGGCTTGCCCTCAATTGACCAGTCCAGACTACCAAAGACAAGTTTAGGACCTGCCTTTTTTCAGTTCTAAATGGAACATAATAATAGCAACTGTATTATATTACAACCTTCTACCTATTTGGATTAAATAATACATGTAGAATTTTTTGCATGCTATCTAAAACTGAATGGAGCTTTAAAACTACCATAGTGTGTGTTTTTATGGATGAGAATGTTGCATACTTAATATTTTCCTTTTTGGCATGTGTTTATGTGTGTGGTGTATGTGCTCGTTCAGATGATGTGTGTGTGTTTTCATGTGGAGGCCAGAGGTTGATGCCAGCTGTCTTTTTCAGTTGCCCTTTACCTTAATTTTTGAGACAGTGTCTCTCACTGAACCTAGAGTTCACTGATTGGCTAGACAAGCTAGTCATCAGGCCCCAGGGATCCACCTGTCTTCTCATCTCTGGAGCTGGGGTTTAGAGGTGCATGCCAGTATACCTGGCAATTTATATGGGTGCTGGGAATTGAATTCAGGTCCTAATGCTTGTCCTTTACCACGGACATCTCCCAGCCCCAATATTTTGACTTTTTCTATGTAAAATATATTGCAAGCATTTCTCTCCCCCCCCTTTTTTTTTCTTTGTTTTTTCAAGGTAGGGTTTCACTCTAGCCCAGGCTGACCTGGAATTCACTATGTAGTCTCAGGGTGGCCTTGAACTCATGGTGATCCACCTCCCTTTGCCTCCCAAGTGTTGGGATTAAAGGTGTTCATCATCACACCCTTGTATGAGTCCCTTGTATGAATTGGTACATAATTACTTGAACAAGTGGATTTTCTCATTTTTATCTTTCATAATGTTGTGGTAAACATCTTTATGAATAAGCTTTTTCCCCCTAATTCCTTAATTAACTTGAGGTACTGTTACTTGATCAGTGAGTGCAGATATTTTAAGGGTTTTTTGTTTCTTTTTAAAATTTTTTTTCAAGGAAGGCTCTCACTAGCCCAAGCTGACCTAGAACTCACAGAGATCCTCCAGTGTCAGCCTCTGGTGTGCTGGTAATGTGCCCAGCTCTAGGATTCTTGATAAATACTACCAGACAGCATACCAGTATATTTTCCATGTGAAAAGCGTGGATTTCAATCATTTTTTATGAGCAAACATTTTTAGACATTTAAAAATTTTTGTAGCTCAAATTCCTTACATATTGAGAATGTCAAACCTTTTTTTTTTGCTTGTTTGTTTTTGGTGCTAGGGAATAAATGCAGGGCCTGTGTATGCTGAGCATGTACTCTGCCTTTGAGCTAGCCATAGTGCTTAAAGCTTTACATATCATGCTTGCTGTGCGTTTTTAAGCAGAGGTTCTAAATTTTCAGTCAAATCTTTGAGTCTTTTACTTCATTGTTTCTACTGTTTTTAAAAACAAAATGTCCTTTATAAGAGAGATAATTGTTTGTTTTTTTTCTTCATGATATTTTAAAGTGTGCTTTTTTGCATATTTAACTCTGACTTACCAGGAATTATTCTAGAGAATGCTATAAAGTGTGTCTAGCTGAGTCATGGTAAATTTTCTTAAATATTAGCTCTCCAAAGGTATCAGAGACTCCAAGGAGGAGAAATCAAGAGTATGCATTTGAAGTATGCTATATCTTATACTTTGGACCAGTTTACAATAACTCTAAAACTCACTTAAACTCTTAAAATTACTTAAAATTATGCTGTTCTGTATTTCATAGGGTTGACATGGTAAACAATCGGTTTCGAAAAAATATTATGAAGAATGCCAGTGAAAGTAAACTTTCAAAGGAGAAGCTTCAAAAGAGACTGAAAGAAGAGTAAGTGTCCCTTTGTATGTGATTTCCCAAGAGGAGTATAACTGCCTGTTGTTTCTGTTTGCTTTGTCTTTGGGTGTATAACAGCTTCTTGGATAGTCGTGCATCATTGCGAAATAGTAAGAGTTACTGCCCGCTAGGACTTCATGTAAGTATTTGGTGGGAGGGGATACAAAAAAGAAAATTTGAAAATTAAAACTTGAAATGATACTTCTCAAATATAATGATTAATAATATTGGTAACTTGCTTGTTCATTTGTATGTGGAAAATTATCAACTTTTTTCCACTTTTTTCCCACTTCTGAGTCTGAATCTCACTGTATAGTCTTGGCTGACCTCAAATTTTAGATCTTTCCCCAGCCTCCTGAGTGTTGGGGTCACTTTGTAAGCATGGCTTTGACCATTTTTTAATGTAAAAAATTCAGAAACTTCATTACGTGTTGCACTCAGATGCTCTATCTGTTTTATGTATTTGAGTGGATGTCTTGCCCCAATCTTTTTGAGAATAAGGTATGGATATTGCAATATTTTATTTCTAAATTTCCTAAGGCTCATCACATCTAATAAATTATTAGCTATGACAAGTCAATATTTCTCCTGTTCTTACAAGATTTATCTCTTACTCTATCTAAGCCCATATACTTTGCATTTTGTCTTCATAATTCTGTCTTCTAGCATTTTAAGGCCTGCTTATCTTTCAGAATGTTCAAAACATTCTGAAATATTCTTTCTTTGTTGTTTTTTGGAGGCAGGTTCTTGGCTTGTAGCTAGGCTGTCCTCAAACATGTCATGTACCCAAGGATGGTTTATAACTCAATCTTCCTGCCTGAGCCTCCTGAGTTGCTGGGACTATAAGCCTGCCCCACCATGCTCAGATGACTTTTATTTATTTATGTTTTTGAGATGCAATTCACATCAACTGAATTATTTTAAAGTGTAAATCCCCTCTTCCCCTCCAAGTTAGGGTCTCACTCTAGCCCAGGCTGGCCTGGAACTCATAGCTCACCTCCTACCTCTGTCTCCTGAGTGCTGGGATTAAAGGTATGTACCACACTACACCTGACTATGTCTTTATTTTGTCATGGTTCAGTAATTCAAGCTTTATGTGAGTTTAGAGAATACATACTTTTATCCTCTGGGAAGATGTATATATACTTAATGCATCAATATTTAGGAATTCCCAACTAGTAGTGATGCAAAGTATGATCACTGGGGGGTTGTAGGCCACCAGGTAGCTCTAGTTACAAAGTCTAGCTTCTCTTTTGCAATTAGCACATAACTTGTGATGTTCTTAGGCAGTGTATAAGTAACCTGTTCTGCCAAGAAATGTACCTAGTGGTTTTGATCATTTATTGGTAATTAAGCTTGAGGTAGTGACTGTAGTTAATGTTAAGAGTTACAAACTGTTATGCTGGCTTCTGTTTCTGAAATCGTCCATGTATAAGTGCCTCCATGCCTAGATTTTACATAGGTTCTGGGGATCCAAAAGACTCATATTTGTTCAGCAGGCACTTTACCCATTGAGCCAGCTTCTCAGCCCCAGGTGTGCTTTTTTTTTTTTTTTTTTTTTTTTAATGGTACTCAGAATTGAACCTGAGGTTTCATGTATGCTAGCCAAATGCTGTATGACTGAGCTATATTCTCTTTTTAACTCAAATTTTTATTTTGTTTTGTTTTAAATGGTGCTAGGGATTGAGACTGCGGTCTCATGCATGCTAGCCAAATGCTCTATGGCTTAGCTATATTTCTTCTTTTTTTAACATTTATTTATTTATTTAGGTTTTCCAAGGTAGGGTCTACCTCTAGCCCAGGCTGACCTGAAATTCATTGTGTAGTTTTAGGGTGGCCTTGAACTGATGATGATCCTCCTACCTCTGCCTCCTGAGTGCTGGATGCCACTAACTTTTTGAGACAGAATCTCCCTAAGGTGATCAGGCTGGCCTTGAATTTCTTCTGTATCCAAGGCAGACCTCCAATTTCAATTCTTTTGCCTCAACCTCCCAAGCAGCTGGTATTAACAGCCGGTCACTAGATCTGATTGATATTTGATGAAGCTTATGTATTTGTACCAAAGTGGTTATTTGCTTTCAGACATTCTGTCATGTGTCTATGTACTCAGGCATTGGTTTATAGCCACAAAGAGACTACTTAGTTAAAAAACATCTAGGGAGCAAATAGGACAGGCATGTAAGTGGACATATATTTAACAACAACAGCTATATATCTAGGTGTACTGTGTCCAAGCCTACTTTAAGTAGGCAGAGGCTCATGAAAGTTTCCAATACAGAGACCTTAGGACTACTTTGTGTGAGTAGAGATTATTTTTGTTTTTAAAGGTAGAAACTTGAGATTCTAGAAACACTCTTAAGGGAATGCTTATACCTATGTATTTTAAACATAACAGGGTCTAAAAGACTCAGTGGTTACCACAACATATTTCTCTTCCCTTTCGTAGATTCCAGCATGCTATGGGAGGAGTGCCTGATTGGGCAGAGTGTAGGAATAAACGGAAAGCATCTTCAGATGGTGAGTTGATGTCACTCTCTCCACCTTATTAAATTTTACATTTTCCTGTTTTGTTAACTGTAGTGTAGAGCTTGTTTAACACAGGTTGAGTGTCCCTGGTCTGAGGTTTGGAATACTCCAGAGTCAGAAACTTTAAGCACCAATTCTTTGAAGATACAAGTGGAAAATTCCATCCTATGAAACTATTTCATGTACAAAGTTATTAAAACTTACATAAAAAATCAGTGGCTAGAGCACGTAAGCATTTGGGGGCCTGAGGAGGAGGGAAAGGGAGCAGCAGGGGCACTGGGAGGCCTAGTTCTCCCCAGTGCCTGGCCCAGCTTTCGGGGTTGGCTGACCAAATGGTAGCTTGAGGCAACCTTGGTGTATACCAGGAAGCAAGGGAACGATTGGCTATGCAGCTGAAGGGGTTGAGGTGCTGGACCCAGGAGGTCAGGACCCTGCGCCTCCACCCTCCCTGGCATGTTTGCTGAGGTTGTAACAGAGGGAGAACTGGAGACCCCAACCTTTACCCAGAGAGAAGGAGCAGAGTCACCAGGAGATGGTCTGGTGGGTATGATGTGGGAATCCAAGTGGGAGAACAGGGGATGCTGAGCAGTATGATGCAGACTTGGGTGAGTGAAGGCTGCTTCCCAGATGGTGTTTATTGTCAGAAGCGGGATCCCCCTGGTGGTCAGTTCTATAATTCCAATTGATTAATTTCATTGACTTTGACCTCTATACATGAGCCTGCTGAGGGCCCAATTTGGTGGCCCCATCTTTCCTGAACTTGGTGGAGGCGGCCCCAGCTGCCTCAGGCAGTGGAAATGTTGGAGGCCACTGTTTAGTTTGTTTCCCCCCTTTTCCAATAAAAGCCTTGAATGTGTATCAGGGCCTTGTCTGTGCTGAGGCCCAAAAGCCAGGGGCCTCTTGATAGCATCTTTGGGCTTGTCTGGGTCCTTGAGTGTTTCCTCCCATGAAGTTTCTCTTTTGGCAAAAACAACAAACCAACCAACCAAACAAACCTTATATACAATTATCTTTAGGCAATGTATAAAAGGGTATAGGAAGCATAAATTAATTTTATGTTTAGACTTCAGTCCATCCTCAAGATGTCTTATTGTATGTCTACGACCATTCTGAAATCTGTAATCCAAAACATTTCTGATCCCAAGCATTTCAAGTAAGGGATATTTAACATGTAGCATGTTATGTACTGTAAGGAAAATAGAGGGTAGATGAGTTTTCTTTTTCTTAGCAGATCTATACTGTATTTTGACATAAGATTAAGAAAAAAATGAGTAATACTTCATCTTGATTCCAAGTCTTCTAAAGATATGCTAATCTAGCTAGCTTTTTACTCAGAAAAATGGGATGTCAGATGTCAGATCAAGGCTATATGATAAATCATAAAATTTTGTATTTTAACTGCATTTTTTAAGTTTGGCTTGTTTCTGTACAATTTCCTGGTTTTTAGAGCCTTTGAATTTAAATATAAATGTGGATGGCTTATATCTGGTTTGGGTTCATAGAGTAATACATTTTAGGCTTAAAATTAATTTTTGAAATCCTTTATATATCCTCCCACATAATGTAGGAGTTTCTTCCTTAGCATGGTTTTATTGACCTCGCCTAGAAGTGTTACATTATACTTCTGCCTATGTTTTGTTGGCCAGAATGTAATCATGAGGCTGTACTAACCATAAGGGAAGCCAGAAGTATATGTACATTGCTTTGTACTCAGGAGCAAAGGAAACTGGCTAAGACCACAAATGATTAGTCTACTACTATATATGACAAACTAGTCTCTATGTTTTTATAGAAAAGAGAGATTAAAAGTCACTTGCCCAAGTTACACTTTATTGGCAGAATGGTGATGAGAACTCAGTTTCTTGTTTCTTTCCAACAAGTTACCCATAGATTCTTTTTTTTTTTTAAGAGAAACATTCCCCTTTAAATGACCACAAAACTCAATATCATACAGCTCCTAAAGTCAGCAGTAATTTCTTAATATTATGGATTGTTTTGTTACTGCTATTTTAGTATTCTAAATCAACCCCCCTCTCATACCTAATCATTTTAGCTGGCTTTTAATTTTGCCTGGGCTCCATAGTGCTTTTGTTTAAAAAAATCAAATATATATATAAAGAAGGGGTTGGAGAGGAGGCAGACAGAAAGCATGGGGGCAAACAAATAAACTTCAGACATATGTGCCACTTTGTGCATCTGGCTTTACGTGAGTACTGGGGAAGTGAGCCAGGGCTCTCAGGCTTTGCGAGCAAGCACATTAACTGCTGAGCCATCTTTCCAGCCCTTAATAGTACTTTTGAATCTGACATGACTTTTTAAAAGTTTTAGAAATTTTCACCTGTTAATCAAGTATTGTATCTATTTTAATATTCCTTCTAAGATATCAGTTTGCATGTTTGTTAATTTTTTTTTTTAACTTTGCTATGCTGGGGCTTGAGTTAAGAAGGGTCTCCTCACAAATACTAGGCAAGTACCTTTGAGCTACATCCCCAGCCCTGAAAAGCCAAATTTCTTTTCTAATATATTTTTAAAGTTTATTTGTAAGCAGAGAGAGAGAGAGAGAGAGAGAGAGAGAGAGAGAGAGAGAGAGAGAGAGAACGAGAACGAGAGAGAACACACACCAGGGCCTTTAGTTGCTACAAACTCCACTTTGTGCATCTGGCTTTACATAGGTAGTAGGGAATCTAACCCAGGTTGTTAGGCCTTGCAGGCAAGTGCCTTAGCCACTGAGAAAATCTCTCCAGCCCTCGTATGTTTTTAACCTATTTTTTTTCTATATTTACTGTCATTTTCTCTATTCCCTAGTCTGGATATTTGGGGTGGGAAATCTATTTTCCACTAATTCTCATTTTGGCTACTTTTGTATACTGATAAAAACGTCAATTGAGGGCTACATTTTAGTTAGTTCTAGAATTTCCATATATTTTAATTTTGCTTTTTAAAGACGGGGTCTTAAATGTAACCCTGGCTGGCCTTGAATTCCTGATCCTTTGTTTTCTGCCTCTTAAATGCTGAGATTATAGTCAAGCACCATCATGCCTGCCTTGGTTTCTTTTTTAAAGTGGTTTCTTTTTTAAAGTAATCTAGTTCCTTAGCTCAAGTCTGAGTGATAGCTTTTATTATTTTTGTCCATAGTAAGCAAAATTAAGGGTTGTGTCTAATAGTTGTGTATAGTGACATCTATAACCCTAATCTGGAATTGAAGACAGGAGGATAGTTTCAAGTTTGACTCTAGTCTTGGCTATAGTGTAATACTCTCAAAAGAAACAAAATCAGGTCTGAAGAGATGGCTTGTAAAACCTGATGGCCCAGGTTCAGTTCCCCAGCACCCATGTAAAAAATCTGATGCACAAAGTGATACATACACCTTGAGTTCATTCATAGTGGCAAGAAAAGTGGCATACCCATATTCATTCTCTCTCTGCTTATAAATAAGTAAATAAAAATATGAAGAAGGAAAAAAACCCAAGAAACCAAAACAAAAAGTTTGTGTCTGGGGCTGGAGAGATGGCTCAGTAGTTAAGACACTTGCCTCCAGTGCCTAAGGCCCTGGTTTCAGTTCCCCAGTACCCAGTACAAGGTGGGTGGTCCTGGTACGCTCTCTCGCTCTCTCTCTCTCTCTCTCTCTCTCTCTCTGCTTGAAAATGAATAAAATGTTAAAAAAGTTTGTGTCTGATAACTCCATTTTCTAGATTTCTTATGGGGATTGTCTTATTTTTCCCTTTGGTTTTTAATCAATTTATTTATTTGATCAGTATTGGCCTGCTTAAATTTCATGACCAATGTATAGGAAAGTACTAGGGACTGATTAGATTTGGAAAATGATTTATTTCCGGTTAGAGAGCTAGGCTGGGGGACTAGTAGTCTCACTGCCTTTTAGTTACAGTTAAGGATTATGAAGATTCAAAGCTGGGCTTCAGTTCCTGGAAAATTTTTTTTTTTTTAAGCTTAATTCATGTTCAGTCCTATATGTAGCCTTTTGTGGCCCTCATTGAAAGGCTGGGGTTCATGAGAGCCCCTTGATTAGAGTTTTATAATGCTCAGATTCCCAGCTGCTCCCTAGTAGAATCATCAGAGTGTCTAGTGGCAAAGAAACAAGTTGCTGACATTGTTCTTTCATTCAACCAAACTTCTAGTTCTTTTTCATGTGTGTTAAGCTAGATTGGCGGTCTACCCTGTTACTAATTTTGCCATAATTATGAGTTGCTCTTTTTAAATGAAATTCTGGCTTTATTTAAACTTTTATCTCACTTCATTTTTAGTAACCATCTGTGTGTGCTAGTCTTTTATTCCAGAGTCAGGCTTTGATTTTTTTTTTTATATAACTGTATATATTGTGCTGTGTCATCTTTTTTTTTTCTCATTTCAACACGTTTTACTGTTTTGCTTTTTACCAATTACAGCTTTCAAAAAGTGGTTGAGGTTGGGAGGCTGAGAGAGAGGGGTTGCAGTTGGTATAGTAACGTTTGGGGTAGGTAAAAGGCCTCTTTGATTCTAAAGATTAGCCTTGTGGGTTTATTTGACTTAGATGAAAGTGAAGATGACGAAGACGATTTGTTACAAAGGACTGGGAATTTCATATCCACATCAACTTCTCTTCCAAAAGGAATCTTGAAGGTGAGAGTTGGTGAAGTTGGGACCTTTGAAGTCTGGTCTGATGCCTAGTTATAGATGTATGCATTTCTTCTATATGTGGAAATTAAATGCTTGTTGTCACTTCTTCTTAGAGAGAAAGAGAGAGAGAGAGAGAGAGAGAGAGAGAGAGAGAGAGAGAGAGAGAGTTAGTTAGTTTGCTGGCTCATACATGCATATAAAATCCCTAGAATTACTGGGGCTATATATCCCTTGATCATTTCTGGAAAAAAAATTCCTAAGTATACTTAATAGTAAGTGTGTGTGTCAAAATGGAGTACTATGTCCCCAGCACTTCTAGGGATCCTGTTTGATCTCTCCTTTTGCATTTCTTTTCATTTGCATTGGTAGCAGCCTGGCCTCCGCTGCTGCATTTTCAGCTGGCCCACTTGAGTGGCTCTGTGCTTGGTCTCTTCATTTCTACTTGACCGCTTCCTAACCTATCCTTCATAAAGTGACCCGTCAAGTCACTTTGCCTTGCTCTCTGATACCTGAATTTCTCCTGTAGTCTACAATGCCCTCATGTTCATGCTCATGTTCCCCTTCATCTCATTCCTTTCCCCTTATTCTTTACCAGTCCATGTGCTGTAGTCAGTGTTCTTGTTGCTGCTGAAAAGACCCCAACCAAAAGCAAGTTGATTGGAGGAATGGGTTTATTTTTGGCTTATGGACTTGAGGGGAGACTCCATCCTGGCAGGGAAAACGATGACGTGAGCAGAGGGGTGGACATCACCTCTGCCACAACACTGCAAGTAATGGTAGGAAGGTGTACCAAAAACTGGCCAGGGGAAGCCCCATAACCCCACACCCAACAACACAGCTCCAATGAGGTTCTAATACCCAAACTGCCATCAGCTGGGGATCAAGCATTCAGAACACGTTTATGGGGACACCTGGATCAAACCACCACAGTAGGGGAAGTATTAATGGTAAATTACAAGAGAGTGATGCTATCCCCCTCCACACTTCCCCTACCACTAGCACTGCAGTTCAGAATGCATTCACCTCCACTGAAAATGTAGTTCACAGGGCTGGGAAGATAGCTCAGTTGTTAAAGGCACTTGCTAGCAAACAAAGCGTGCCAGCCCGAAGTTCAGTTCCAAAGCCATCCATGTAAGCTGGAAAGAAAAAGCGATGCAGGTATCTGGTGTTTGCAGTGACAAGAGGCCCTGACATGTTCCCTCCCCCCCAACAATGATAAGTAAAATGAAAATTGAAGAAAAATAATGAATTTCAAGGGGCTGAAGATACGGCCCGGTGGGTATAGTGCATGCTATGCTAGCATAAAGACTTGAGTTTGGATCCTTAGAAACCACATAAAAGCTGATGGGATTGTGTGAGGTAGAATCCCAGCATTGCAGAGGTGGAGATCAGAGAATATCTAAGGCTTGTAGGCTAGCTAGTCCAGCAAAATTGATTAGCTTTAGCTTCAGCATGAGGCCCAGTCTCAAAAAATAAGGTGGAGAGAGAGTAAGGAAGACACCTAATACTGATACTTGGTGTTCACATGCACACATGTGCACGTGCATCCACATATGAACATGCACATGGACACCACATGTGCAAAAAAAAAAAGTTCACATAAAAATTTAACTTGAGTGCTTCCAAACAAATACATACATAAACTGCTTTTGTGTGTGTGTGTGTGTGTGTGTGTGTGTGTGTGTGTGTGTGTGTGTGTGTATGTGTGGCATGTGTGCATATGTTTTTATATGTATATGGTTGTACATGTTTTTGGGTGCACATGTCTGTGAACATGTAGGGGCCAGAGATCAGTATTGGGTGATTCCACATTTCTCCATCTGTGCCTTATTTATTCAACAAAGGTCTCTTGCTGAACCTAGAGCTCACTGATTTGACTGGTGTAGTGAGCCATTGTGTCCTAGGGATGCTCCATTTGTACCTCCCAGCACTGGGATTATAGGCATGTGCACAATATCCCATATTTAATGTGGGTTCCAGAATTCAAACTCAAGTCCTCATACATGTGTGGTACGTACTTTACGTGATGAGCCACCTCCCCAGCCCTTGTTTTGTTTTTAAGTGAGTTTTTATGTAGGAGGAGGGTATACCTGTAAAAACAAAAGAAACAGCAGAAAGTAGTGCAAATGATACATGAGGTTACCATCACTTTAAATTATCAGCCGTGTTTCCTGAGGAGTGCATGGCAGTCCATTTAGGTGATTTAGAAGCTGTAGGCTTCTGGTACTTAGGTCAGAGTAGGAGTTTTAGGTGAAATTTCCCCAGAAGAGTCTCTCTTAGCTCAAATAGATAATCTTTGGGAAATGCTTGTATGCTAGCACTTACAGAATGCTTAAGTGTAGATGTCTGTGTTCATAAAAGTATATTGGTTGTTTCATGTGAGAAAATATCTGACAGCATAATTCAAAGGGAGAAAAGATTTATTTTGGCTCACAGTTTTGGAGGCTTCAGCCCATGATCTGCTAACCTGTTTGTTTCTGGGCTGTGTTAAGGCAGAGCATCCTGGTGAGGAGGGTGTGGAAGGATAAAGTTGGTCACCTCTTAGTGGCCAGGATGCAGAGAGAGAGATGAAGAGGCAGGGTAAAATATAGCCCCAGGGCTATGACCCCAGTGACCTTTCTACATCTAGGTCCTACAGAGAAAGTTTCTAGCCCTTTCCAAAATGACACTACCTGCTTTGCATGAGCCTAAGGAGGATATTTCATACTCAAATTATAACTAAGGGACTTTAATGGCTTAATGTCTTCATTTCAGAAATGGAAACATGGATTCTTGTGTAGTGAATGGCTTGCTCGTTGGTGCCAGAGCTGTGGTCTTTTGCTCTAGTTCTTCTCTATTATCAACTGTGTTGTTTTCCTTTATGCTCCAAGTGAAGTTAACCTCTTTGAATCCACAGATGAAAAACTGCCAGGATGCTAATGCTGAACGGCCCACTACTGCTCGGATCTCCTCAGTGCGGTTCCATCCAGGTGCACAGGTGGTGATGGTCGCTGGCTTAGATAATGCTATTTCACTGTTTCAGGTATGCGTTTTTAAATGAAGACTAGTTGCAAAAAGTGTTAAGTACAATAATACTGGGTCCATGGAAATAAATAAAAGGAATGTCTTGTACTTTCTTATAGGTTGATGGTAAAACAAATCCTAAAATCCAAAGCATATATTTGGACAGGTTTCCAATATTTAAGGCTTGTTTTAGTGCTAATGGAGAAGAGGTTTTAGCCACGAGTATGCACAGCAAGGTTCTTTATGTTTATGACATGATGGCTGGAAAGGTGATTCCTGTGCATCAAGTGAGAGGTAAAATTTCTGTTGGATACACTGCTTGACCATACTCATGCCCCTTCCCTGAGCACTGAGTTCATTTTACAGTATTTATAACTTCACCCCAAAGATTAAAAAAATATACTCTTATTTATTTATTTGCAAGGAGAAAGGGGTGGGGGAGAGAATGTGCATGCCAGGACCTCCTGCCACTTCAAATAAACTCTAGATGCATGCACCACTGTGCATCAGGCTGTACATGGGTACTGAGGAGTTGAACCCA
The DNA here is from genome assembly GCA_004024765.1 of Zapus hudsonius. Taxonomy (NCBI): domain Eukaryota; kingdom Metazoa; phylum Chordata; class Mammalia; order Rodentia; family Dipodidae; genus Zapus; species Zapus hudsonius. Next base: position 23,254 of record PVHP010004174.1, on the reverse strand, counting down.
GGTCGTTAGGCTTTGCAGGCAAGTGCACCTGGTTTTAGGTGTCTACCATACCAACAAATAGTATTCCCCAAAAATATGTTTCTGGCTTATATCATAATCTCCAGCCCTATACCATTTTTTTATGCATCTTTTCCACTAGGCTACTTTGTAATGGGACAACTTGGCACTCAGCATTCTGATGAGTCATTGTGAACCTTCCAGGCATAGTAGAAGGGCCATATTCCTTTCTAAATAAGCAAGTTGGCCCTTGGTGTTAAGAATTTTTGAGAAGCTAATCAGTTTTTGAGTATACTTAGAGGTTATGAATGTCTCTGCACTAAGTTAATTTGCAAAATTAAAGCACAGAGTTAAAGATTAGTCTTCTGTTCATCACAGGTGGTTAGCAAATAGTCCAGTATGATTATCCTTAGTTAGAGATATTACTGCTACCATTTGGAAATGTAGGTGGTACATTTCACTGATTCTCTGGCCTGCAGTTAAATGGTGCATACTAACCAAGACAAAGAATTCTATCTGGCTTGGTGGTTAAAGTCTCCTTTTTGCAAAGCCTGCCTGCCCAGGTTCAGTTCTCCAGTATTCAAATATAGCCAGATATACAAACTGGCACATATATATGTGTGGAGTTTGTTTGTAGTGGCAAGAGGACCTTGTGTACCACTCTCTGTTTCTCTGTCTCTGAGCCCAGGTTTTGCTAAATTTGTAGATACTAGACATTTTAAAAAGTGTAAAACCTTGATTGTAATAGAAAATAGGTTTATTGAGAACCATTTTAAACTTTGATTGATTCTTCTCCTTTCTTAGGTTTGAAAGAGAAAAGAGTAAAGCGTTTTGAAGTCTCCCCCGATGGATCCTACTTGCTCATAACTGGCATTGCTGGATTTTCTCATTTGCTCTCAATGAAGGTAAAACATGATGATTAGTTATATTACATGTTCTTTTTGTATTAAACATTAGTGTAGAGGTAGGCTTGGGATTAAGGACAATCTTGAACTTTATTTCCGTGTACCCTTAAATCTGTCTGAGTAGTGGGGCACAGGTAGGACTTTGGAGAAGTAATGGGCAGTTGGGAGAAATTTTTGGCAGTAAGAAAAACAGTCAAGTAGTTTCTAGAAAATATAGAGCAATCTCATAATTGATAGGTATTTATTCTTTTAGACCAAAGAACTGATTGGTAGTATGAAGATTAATGCAAGGGTTGCAGCATCTACATTTTCTTCAGATAGCAAGAAGATATATACATCTTCTGGTAAGTAGCTGATATGAGAGAAGCTTTGCATGTGTTTCTATTTCAAATTCAACAAACTACTGCTTGATTTTCTAAAAATTTTTTTGTTTTAGTAAGAAAATCACTGTTTTGGAATTCATTTTTGTTGCTGCTTGTCAGATCATTTAATAATCAGTAATAGTGAAGGGCTAACCATTTAACATGCATTGTTAACATGTTTATCTATATTTAATCTGTACCCTTACTCCACCCTAGGGAAATTTGTCAAGGATAAAAAGATACTCACTAATGTTCATTAGGGATATGAATATAGGTAAAAGGGTGAACTTTGGAATAATCTACAAAAAAGAGATGAGCAGGGGTTGAAGAGCCATTGGATACAGGGTCATTATAGGTAGGCATAATGGGGTGAGAAAGGAAGATGATGGTATTAAAGTTCCATAGGACTGAGAAAATTAGATGGCCATTTCCACCATGGAAATATCTGTGGTCTCTGTTTTTCATATCTCCTATCTTGCCCACATAAATCTTTCACCAAATATTATTGCTCATCTTTAGTGTTCCTTATATTGTAAATGCTTTGGAAATAAAACCATACATGTTTTCTTAGTTAAATTACAAATTCTTTGTGGTCTGGGTCAGTTCACTCACTTTCTCCTTCCCCATCATTATGATTAAGAATTTGTTATCTATGCCTAATCTTACATTGCCTAGTCTTACATACTGGGTACTCCAATGCTTGTTGTGGTATTTTTTAACCCTTCAAATTTTTGTTTCATAGTATGAATGGAATATTGCACCTTTTTCTAAAAGTTCAATTCAAATAATTTTAAACTTTAAACCAAAAGATACTTTTTTGAAATGTCTTAAGCACATTCATGTGTATTTCTGAAAGGAGGGTAATAATGGATCATTATTTGTTGTCTGTTGTGCTATTAAAGAGGGACTAAAAGTGGTCACACTTGCCTTCAAGTTTAGCAGAATTAGCTGAGCACTTCTCTTTGACTCTTTCATTCAGGGGATGGAGAAGTATATATTTGGGATGTGAATTCAAGGAAGTGTCTCAACAGATTTGTTGATGAAGGCAGCTTATATGGATTAAGCATTGCCACGTCACGGAATGGACAGTATGTGGCTTGTGGGTGAGTGAGTAAGGTTTGTGAACCCCAAATCATGTGGTGCTAATAAGAAAATGTTTAGGAATTGAATATATTAGATGTTGCTGAATTTATAGATAACTCAGTAAACTTAGGTAAGAATTGCTTTGTAAAATTGTCTAGGTAACTTATTAATATTAGTGAAGTTTATCAGTTCTTTAGCAAAGAAAATGTTACTACCTTAAATTTTTGTAAACTTACATGAGTTTAAAATAATCATTTGATTATATCAGGCTTTCTTACTGTATTCAGCTTTTTGCCATTGATGAGTTAGAGTAATTCTTTGGATTTAAATCTTTTTTTTTTTTGCCTTTTTTTTTTTTTATTGTCCATAATGAGTTACAATATTTAGTGGGCAAACAATGAGTTGTTATCCCCAATTCCCTGCTGCCCCCCCCCCCCAAACCGCTGGATAACCTCCTCCATGGGTCGTCTGGATCAGTCCTTGTGACAGGGGACCATGGATAGCCTAGTATTCAGCCAGGTTCTCCTGGCCATGCCTCTGGATAATCTCCCCTACCATGACTCTCACAATCTTTCCGTCCTCTTTGGGTTTAAATCTTGAAGATACTTGTAGGTTTTCCCCTATAGTTAGGGGTGATATAAGCCAGAAGCATACTTTTTGGGAATACTATTTATTAGTTTGGTATTTACTTAAAAAAAAAACCGTCTACTGTGTTACTAGTGGTTATTACACTGAGGGAAAGGTGACTTTATTTTTCTACCTGGTTCTAAATATGCAGTAATAAGTATAATAATAAATACATGGGAGGAGGAAGAATTGCCTGCTTACCAAAACACTAAAGCATCTGTCATTCTGTTCACTTAGGTTATGAAAATATGTAAAAACTGAGACTGGGAGGTGGCTTAGCAGTTAAAAGTGCTTGCTTGAAGAGCCTGATGGCCTCTGTTCAATTCCCCAGTACCCCCATAAAGCCAGATGCACAAAGTAGCAAGAGGCCCTAGTGTGACTTTCCTTTCTCTTTTCTGCTCTTTATTTTTTCCTCTGCTCTTTTAAAAATACTTATTAACTTATGATTTGAGAGAATGAGTACAAAAGAGGCATTTAGAGAGAGAGACTTGGTGTGCCAGGACCTCCAGTCACGCTACAAATGAACCCATATGCATACACCACCTTGTGCATCTGGGTTCTACGTGGGCACTAGGGAATTGAACCCAGGTCCTTAGGCTTTGTAGGCAAGTGTCTTAACTGCTGAGCCATCTCTCCAGCTCCAAATAATAATTTAAAAATATGAGCAAGAACTCATTTTAAAATTTGTTTTGCTTCTTTTTTCTTTGCAGTTCTAATAGTGGAGTGGTGAACATATACAGTCAAGATTCTTGTCTCCAAGAAACAAACCCAAAGCCAATCAAAGCTATAATGAACCTGGTTACTGGTGTTACTTCTATGACCTTCAATCCTTCTACAGAAATCTTGGCAATTGCTTCGAGAAAAATGAAAGATGCCATTAAATTGGTAATACTTCTTTTACCTTGTTAATTTTAAACAAATTGAAATCACTGAATAGTAATGAAATAAGAGTATTGGATTATCTTATAAGGCAACTTTTGGTCCAGAGATGTAGCTCACTTGGTAAAGTGTTTGTCTCCATGTATGAGGTCATGGTTTTGACCCCTAGCATGTAAAAAATGGGCATGGTAGTTCATGTCAGTAATCTTAACACTTGGGAGGTGGAAGCAGGAGGATCAAAAGTTTGAGACTATTCTTTTTTGGCTACATAGCGAGTTTGAAGCCAGCCTGGGCTTCATAAGAGATTGTCTTAAAAATAAAAACAACAAAAAACAATACAAAACAAAAACTCAACAAAAAAATACCAAACCTAAGAAATGACTTTTTTTAGTCATTCATTCTTAAGTGGCTTTTGTAGAAATTATTCCAATGATAGCTTTTGGGTGTGATAGTTGAACTAGTGCATAATAGCCAGCAAATTTGTATTGTGTCCGTTCTTAGCATTTCTTTTTTTTTTTTTTTTTTTTTTTTTTTTTTTTTTTTTTTTTTCATTTTCAAGCACAGATACAGAGAGAGAGAGAGAGAGAGAGAGAGAGAGAGAGAGAGAGAGAGAGAGAGAGAGAGAACATGCACCAGGGCCACCACCTTGTGGGTCTGGCTTATGTGGGTCCTGAGGAATTGAACCCAGGGCCTTAGGCACTGGAGGCAAGTGCCTTAACCGCTGAGCCATCTCTCCAGCCCTTAGCATTTCTTTCTTTTCTTTTCTTTCTTTCTTTTTTTTTTTTTTATGGTTTTTCGAGGTAGGGTCTCACTCTAGCCTAGGCTGACCTGGAATTCACTGTGTAGTCTCAGGGTGGCCTTGAATGCATGGTGATCCTTCTACCTCTGCCCCCTAAGTGCTGATACTTACAGGCAGGCATGTGCCACCATGCTTGGCTTATTCCTGTTGAATGAACCATTGATAAATGAGAAGGTTCTCATTTAAGGCAGCATTAAAACTCTCTGTATTCTAATGAGAGTTGAGGTTTTCTAGTTTGTATTCACCTTTTATCATTCTAATACTGGTAAATTGCTTTAGAAAACTGTGAGATCTATCGCCTGATGACATAATATGTTTGGCAAGGTGCATGGTAGTTAGTTCCACCTATTGTGCTTCAGTTATCATAATAGCATTTATGTATTTTATTGTGGCACAATCATACAAGGAATTCATTAGTAATAGCCAAATCACATTTTTTTAAATGGTAGTCAACCATAGTATCTAATGGAAAGAAGCCAGGCATAGCAATTTCAGAATGCCTGTGATACAGTGTATGTATCATTAAATGCAATTGCTTACAATGATCCAAAGTGTTTTGTTATCTCAGCACAAAGCAGTGAATATAAATATAAGCCACTGACTGCAACAGCAGGAGACCTGGATTCAAATTGCTGTCACATCTACAATTTTAGATGGAAAGAAAGTTTAGAACTTATCTAATAAGAATGAATGAGCTGAATTTTGATCATGTGTTAGCCCTTAAATATTCTGGAAGAAATGGTGTTGGAGATGGTGTGGTGGAGCGTTTGAGAGGTAAATAAAGCCTTGTTGGAGGAAGTCTGTCACTGGAGGTAGTCCTTGAGGTTGTTAGTCTAGCCCTATTGGCTGTTGAGAGCCACCTCAAGACTACCTTTTTCATGCTGCTTCATGCTGGTTGCCTGCTCTGTCATGCTTTCTCTGCCATGGTGAAACTTCCTGTTGAAACTGTAAACCAAAATAAACCTTTTCCTCCCATAAGCTGCTTCTGATCTGGTGTTTTGTCCCAGCAATGAGATAATAACTGCTACAATGATAAAGGAACTTTCTGAATTAGTTAAGTTGAATCTTTATAAGATACCTTAATAGTTCAAGTATAGCCATAATGAGGTCAAGAGTTGTAGCCAGTTGAGATTGTTGTGAATGAAGAGGCATTGTTGCAGGGAGATTTCTGTCAGGAGCACATTGAACATCTCTCAGTAGTATGAGTTAATATAATAGAGGACAAATCATATTAAAAGTTGTTGATAACTTGATGTTTTCCTCGGTCAGAAGTACACTGGCTTGTCATGTGAATGCATGTCTGGTGTGTATGGTCATACAGGTTGTTTGTTGCATGAGGGCACCATGTCTTTGATATAGCAAAGACTTTATTAATGTACTTGCTGCAGTATTTCTGATGCCATTTTCCTGCTTATTTAGCTGCAAAAATAATTACATATCTTTTGGCAGTCATGGACTTTAAAAGTTGCTACGTTTTGTGCTCTCATGTTTTTGCCCTTATTTTTAAAATTTAATTTTAATTTTGATAATTTTATATGTGTATATAATATATTTTGATCATGTTCGCTCCTCATTACCTTCTCTTATCTCCCTCTCACCTCAGCCCTCCCCCCCTTTAAGAGTGTAGTCACCTTGTAGTTTATTTAAGGTTCTTTTGCAACACACACTTGGTTCTTTAACAGTAGTGACAAATAGCAGAAAGAATTGAAGAATGCTGCACTTGTGATCAATACAAAACACCAATATTTTGGGTTGTACATAATTAAGGAAACATCTCACTTTTCAAAGTACTGTAATAGCCAATACATAGAGGCATGCCTTTATGTGGACACAGGACTACAGTTTAGAAAAGAGGGGAAAATCACACCGGAACTATTCAATTTCTTTACAACCACTGAGCAAGGGAAGTAACACTGAACTTCCATACTGTTTTTATACGACTTCCATATAGTACCTTGACTCAAATCCAAGAACAAAGTCAAGACTCTCCTCTATTTTTGGTAAACAACTGCAGGGTAAACTTAGATGACTTCCTTTGGGTTTTACCTGGGAGCAGCCTCTCTATTATATTTTTAAAAGAGGGCAGGTTTGGCACTTTTATACTGATGTCACCAATGTTAATATTTCTTGGGATCTCAGGAAGGTTCATACTCTTTACAGCTGATGCCATATGGGCTGGAGCTCCTGCTAATAAGCCAGCCTCAGACTTCTCCAGCTTATTCTGTGCATCGATTGGAGTGACAATTTCATTCATGTTAGTCTCCAAGACCATTCCCCCATCACCATTTCCTCAAGAATATTGTGAACCTTGTCTACATGGAATATTAAATCTAGTTCATAGACATTTTAAAAAACATTTGTCTAATGTTTCCACAAACACTTGAGTTAGATCTAAAATGCCAAGTTCACTTTCTGAGGAATCCACACAGAAGACAAAATATAAACCAGTTTGTTGTAGGATTGTCCAATTAATAGTCCGTCTTCTAGGAAATTAAACATTCTAGTCTCTTTGGACACCAAATGCAAACTCTCCCTGAAGATCTGCTCCTGCGTATCTTCACTGTAGGGCTTGTAGAACTTGAGCAGCTGCTACTTCCTGTGGTTGTTGAAGATGAGGGTGGCCTTGATCATGGCTGGGCCTGGAGGTGGTGGTCGGTGCAGGGCGGGTCTCACCGACCAGCCTTCCTTTCCCATCCGCCCCACTGCCTGCACTCTGCTTTGCTGGGCGGGGCTTCCCCTTTTTTAAAAAAACATTTTTATTTATTTGCAAGCAAAGAGAGATAGAAGAGAGACAGACAGAATGGGCATGCTAGGGCCTCTAGCCAAATGCAAGTGAACTTCAGATGCATGCACCTCTTTGTGCATCTGGCTTTATGTGGGTACTAGGGAATTGAACTTGGGTCATTAGGCTTTGCAGGCAAGCACGTTAATGGCTGGGCCATCTCTCCAGCCCCTCAGCCCCTCTTTTGTAACTAATCCCTTTCTTTTTTGGTGATCAACTGAATTACATTATGGTTGCTTGCATGAGCATGGGTCAGGGGGTTATTTACTGGAGTCTGGGCAGCTTACCAGTGGCAGCATCACTGAAGAACATAACTTCCCCTCTCTCAGCAACCATTACTGCCAGTACCTACTCAGAGGAGTGGGGGTGGAGTCTCATGAGTCCATCCCCATACCCATTGGAAGGTTGGTGGAATCAGTCTTGTGCATGCAGGAAACCACAGCTGCTGGAAGTAAGTTCATGAGTGTAATGGCCATGTCAGGTGGTAGAACTGCTGTGAGTTCTAGGTCAGCCTGGTGCTACAGAGTGGATTGATGAATTTTATGTTTCAGCACAATGCTAGAATAAGAATGAGGATTTTAAGAAAAGTAAGTTTCCAGCTTTTGTAATTTGCGGCTCTTTATGGTCTCCTGCAGGTTCACCTTCCATCTTGTACAGTGTTTTCTAACTTTCCAGTCATCAAAAGGAGTAATATTTCTCGTGTTCAAACCATGGATTTTTCTCCCAGAGGTGGATACTTTGCCTTGGGGAATGAGAAAGGCAAGGCCCTGATGTATAGGTAGGTATTATTTATGTTTACAAGTCTGATCTAAACTGTTTTTGAAAATGTGAAGAGATAGCATGTATTCCCAATTCTATAGTTACGTACAGTTTATTAACTCAACAGTTGTAGCATTTTGGTCTGACACATCCTCATCATCTAACTGCATCTTTCTCCCATAAAAATGTCACTAGCAGAAAAGTTCACCTGAGAAATGAAAATGTGCGTGTGTATACATATATAGTTTGTATAATTATTAATATTTTTACCCAGTAAGTGTTAGTTTTAGAAATTCAAACTAATGAAAAGTTGCCACTTTAATAATATTGTTGCTTTGTTGGTGGTTTATGTTGAGATTAATTTTTGTTGATTTGACAAGTAAGTCACTGTTACCCCACTAGTTTTAAGTGATTTTTCTTTCCCTGCAACTGTGAGCTATAAATAAGATTTTAATCCCAAAGATAGCAAAAAAGCTATATGCTCTGTCTGGGTTTCTTTTCTTCGCCCACCATACTTGGGTGTAAAGCAGCCACAAATGAAAACTACTTGGATCGTTGCTAGAAGATATAGGTGACAAGGTGGATCTTTGGGGAGAACTGGGACTTAAATCACAGTCTCTGCTTTCTCCCTGTGTTTGTTATGACATAGTTACATAGAACTTGTGTTTATGTGGGAATGCTTAAGGGAGGGCCTGTGGGCTGAAGAAAAGGCACAATGTAAATTTTTAGTAGGATGATTAAAGAATATAGCAAACAGCCGGGCGTGGTGGCGCACACCTTTAATCCTAGCACTCAGGAGGCAGAGGTAGGAGGATCACCATGAGTTCAAGGCCACGTTGAAACTACATAGTGAATTCCAGGTCAGCCTGGGCTAGAGTGAGACCCTACCTCGAAAAAAAAAAAATAATAATAATAATAATAAAATAAAAAAGAATATAGCAAACAATGTGGATTAACTACTTATTTGAGGGTTAAATGAGTTATACTAGGATAAATTTGTTGGTCTCATTTCAGATCTATTTGGAGTAGCTTTTCTAAAGCTTGGATTATTAGCTGAAATTTTCTTTAAGTAAGCTCCCAAAGCCAATAGATTCTTTGCCAGAGCATTGTTCTCTAGAATGAAACTCTTAACTGTACTAGTGAGTTGGGTTGTTACCACATCTATTAGGTGTGGCTGATGAGGTATTTTATAGATCCCAGTTTGATGCTTTGAATCAGCTTTAATGGTTTTACCTATTGTCTGAGGTGTTAGAATGCCCCTAACTAAATTGAGAGGTATGAATGTACCTGCTTGCTGAGAATAATTATGACAACCCCTCCCCCCATCTTTGTAAATGCCATTCCATGATCAGGCTGACTATATCATACTGCGGGTAATAACAAAGTTGTTGTTTGCTTTCTCAGGTTGCATCATTATTCAGACTTCTAAAGACATTATTTGAAGTATGTAAATCTTTTTTTTTAAAATAACTTCTATAAATTTTAGAATTACAGTTATTAGTTTCATTTGGCAAAAAATTGCTGCATTGTCCCAGCTTTGTGTCTCTGCATCCTCAGTTTAGGGGCATGGGGTAGAAGTAGGTCAGGAGTTGTCCAGCTGAACCAAACCTTCCCTGGAAATTACTAATCCCAAATCACAACAGTTGGCCTCTCTGAGGTCAGATTTCCACTATTGTGTTCCGTGATTGTCATCAAAACTGTAATTACAGAACATCTTTAATCCACACAAGAGAATAGGGTTAACAGAGAGATAGGAATCTACAGAAATCAGCTGTAGTGTGCATGAGTTTAGCACCTTTTACTGTGTGTTTCTTGGGAGATTATTAAGTGGCTGGCCCCCTCCCTTTTTTTTTACTGTCCATAATGAGTTACATTGTTTAGTGGGCCAACAATGAGTTGTTATCCCCAATTCCTCATTGCCCTCCCTCCCCATCCCCAGTCAGCTGGATATCCTCCACCGTGGGCCATCTGGATCAGTCTTTGTGGTAGGGGACCATGGATAACCTAGTATTCAGCCGGGTTCTCCTGACCCAAGTGTGTTGTTACTGAGGGGTGCCATGCCTCTGATATTCTCCCCCACCACGAGTCTCACAATCTTTCCGCCCCCTCTTCTGCTCAGTTCCCTGAGTCGTGGTGGGGATTCAGGGCGATATGCACCGGATCCCTTTTTTAAATAGAACCTGAGAATAGCTGGGTAAGAGTTTTAAAATGGGTCTCTCTTCCCATATGGCTGCATCTTCTACCCGATGCAGAGCTGGTCCTGAGACTGAACTTTGGGTTTTCTGAGGTTCTCAAAAGTTAAAGAAGAGACTCTAGGAGTTCAGATAGATTTATTTAGGGAACAGAACTTTAAAGATGAATTTTGAGCAATGCTACTTCCAAGAGGAGAAAAAGTCCAGCCATCCTGCCTCTCAAAATTATGACAGCACATGTTGCTTGTGATGACCAGCAGTTCTAAATCAGGTGTGTAATTTTTTTTTGTTCTTTCCTTAGATGCAGTTGATCCCAACACAGTATGTCTTCTTGGAAACTTTCCCAAATTTTGACATATGTGGATAATGGTTTGTGGAATTGGCTATTTTTATGACAACGTTTTAATAAACATATGGCAACTTTGATTTGAAAATAACTGTACATGGTTCTTTCCTTCCATATCTAGACACACACACACACACACACACACACACACACACACACAGAGAGAGAGAGAGAGAGAGAGAGAGAGAGAGAGAGAGAGAGAGAGAGAGAGAATTTGGATGTATTTCTTTTAAAACTAAACACGAGAAATTGGAAACTTGTCTGTAGTTAAAAATAATGTAGGCAGATATTGTCATACTTCGTTAACCCCATTAGTATTTCCCCACACATAATACTTCATGTTTTGAGCAGGGCTGCTGAAACTTTTTCTACTTGCAAACCCTTTTTGCCCAAGAAATTTTTACACAACTCTAGATACACAGATATATAAAATAAGTATACAAATTAAATATTTACTGGTGACAAATGATAAATTTATACCTGACTTCCAGCATCTTTCTGAAACACCATTTTCTGTTACGAGGAGTTATTGCTGTCTAATTGTGGAGAGCCTTTCCTTGTCCTCTCCTTTTCAGGAACAATGCCAAAGTGTGATAAAACTCAGATGTCTGTGGCTTATTAGTGCTCTTTCTTTCTTGTGCTGCTAGAGGGCAGCAATGGATTATGGGAGTGACTAAAGACAAGTTTTTTGTAGCCATTTGCCTGTCATCTTGTTTTTAGCTTCCTAAATTATTACTTATTTTAGAAATGATACCAAGCTATATGGGTGCTTATTTTGCGTGTGGTTTTCATTTCCAGGAGTGCTAAGATTTATAGGAATTTATCTATCTAGGGAAAATGATGGAAGAAAGTTTAAATTCTAACTAAATTCTAATATACTGGGGATAACAACTCATTGTTTGCCCACTAAATATTGTAACTCATTATGGACAATAAAAAAAAAAAACTTCCTAGTTTTAACCTTCAAGGTAGACAGATGTGATTTTTGTTCTGCAGACAGATGGAACTGAGCTTGTCTCTTAATATTTTTTTTCTTTGGTAGAAGTAAGGATTTCATTGCTATTCCTTACAACCAGTGCTACGACAATTCTTCAAGGAGATTGGAGTCATACCCATGAACTATTATGTATTTGCAGTTGCTATGGTAACATGAATGTAACTCAGTCTCCGTTTGGGGGAGGGGAGCCATTGAGCTATGAGGTGATGATGATACTTGATCATGCAGAGCCACACAGACATCCTGTGCCTAAACAAACCATAGGTAAGAGTTACTTGCCTTATTGGCTATAAAATGTGTGGATGTTAAATGTGCTGTGAGGATGTATAACCCTTTCAAGTTGTATAGGATGAAGGGGCCAGCTGCAAGGGTTTTGACCTGCCATTTTTCTCCTTCACCTTGGAGTCAAATATTTGTTTTCATCTTGAGCACATGCTTAAGCTACTTGCAAGTTGAACTCAAATGCATCTTCTAGTTCATCCCATAAGATGAGCTTGCTGCTGGAGGAAGTGGATAACTGGGGCAAGAGGTATGGAGAGAAGGTAGAATGTGGGGTGAGGACTCCATAGAGCTATCATTGTATATGTTGGAATTCATGTGATTCTCTTTGATGTGAGGAAAGTAGTACTCCAGGGAAGTAAATTGAGGTTTTACAGCTGTTGGCTATCTAAATCCTAAAGCCGTAGAATACATAGACCAGTTGTCCTTAGAGTAGGGAGTACATACAGCCCACTAGATTGTGAGAAGGAAATACTAGAATTTTTGTGCTGTGCAAAAAGTATTTTGTTTCACATTGTATTCACACTGATCTGGTAGAAGAGTCTCATATGTGCATTGGGGAACATTTAATGTACCTTTCCTAAGAAAGAGCTGCTGATCTTGGTGCCCAGCTTATTCTAGATATCACATTTCTATGCCCTTCTTTCCCTCCACAACCCATCAGTCATTTAAACTAGGTATTAAGCTGACTTTAATGTTGATTTTTCTCTCCGTGTCACAAACTACTTGCTAAGCAAGTTTTTTCCTCTTAAAATATCCTCTCTAACCTGTTGTCACTTACTCACGTTTCCTCTGTAAAACACTGTCTCCTACAATCTTAGGAAGCCCAAGATTCATTGTAAAATCTCATCTCTGGTTGTCTCTCAGAGATGGGGTGTGGGTGGAAACTATGCTGCTGGTCTTTCTCAGAGACTGTCCTGTCTCAAAGGTTTGGAGGACCATATACCAGGTCTCCCCCACATCCCTCAGTCTTGACTTGGAGGCAGTTTTCTGTAGGGCAATTGTCTCCCTTATTGTGTGTTCCATCATACAGCTTTGAGTACAGGGTAGTTCTAGAGACGTGCTCCCTCAGGCACAAAAGAGCTAAGGGCACAGAAACCCAGCCATTTTGACTTTTCTATCAGCTTTCACTTGGGAAAATCATTTAATCCTTCCAAGTCTCAGTTTCCACCCCTGCGAACAGGAAGAACAGTGGAGGCCGCTGTAGCAGGTTGATGGAAAGTGCCCACTCACTGCCTGGCCCCGAGCAAGCATCTACCAGATGCCAGCTGTTACTATTTGCTCCTTTGATCCTTACTGCAGCCTTGAGAGGTAGGAGGGCAGGTGCTATTAGCCCTTTTAGACTCCCGGGAAAGCCCAGTTTTAGAAATGTTAAATGACTTGATCTGAGGTCACAAAGCCAGCAAATGGCAGTCAGGACCCCAGGTGGCCTGACTCAGTCCAGTGCTCCTTCCCCTTGTCACAGTGGCCTTTGAAATGAATGATATTTCCCTTGGGGACCTGTCTGAGTGACTTTCATGTCTGTGAATTCTCTCCTTCCAGCTGTAATTCCTTTTATCAGAATTCTGCCTGGTCTTAGCCTACACAAACCCTCTACTGTTGCAGTGAGACTGGAACATGGGCCTCCTAGGAGTACTCAGGAGGGCCACTCAGTCACTGCAGGGCGGTAGGCTCTCTTCTGAGTTTTCAGCTGGAAGTTAGCTTAGTTATCTGTTGAGTGGAATTAACTTTCAGTCTTTTCTAAAGCTCATAACATGTTTATGCATTTGAAACTGGAAGCATGATTTGAATTTTATAACAGGTATTATAATATGTACAATGCTACTGAAAAGATACTAATGAGTTTTTATACTATTGAACTCTATAAAAGATAACTTCTCATGCAAGGCCTCTGGGCTTACTGCTTTCATATGTTACCAAGAGCAGTCCATTTTCAACAAAAACTGAGTTCCATTCTCTTTGGTGTTTGATAGATATTGGGTAGTCGATAGTTTCTGATTCTTTTGTTTTCCTGGAGTATTAATTTCTGAAGTGAAGGGCTCTTTGGTCTGTTCAGCCTAGTCTCAGTTGCCACATCTGATATGGTGATAATTATCTTACACGTATAAGGAGTTCAGTGAGATGTAAAGGCCTTGCATATCAGTCCCTGACCTCTGATCAAGGTGTTTTGCCAGCCTGAGGAGATTCATTCATTTTGCTATGCTGGAAATTGAACCTTGGGCCTTGTGTGTACCAGGCAAGTGTTACCACTAAAGTACATGCCTAGCCCCTGAGTTTATTTTTCTGTCTCATATTTCTAGAGTCCTTCACACTTATTCAGCCATAATTATATTCATTATTTTGTCAGCCTGTGACATATGGGACAAGTATTAATTTGAAATATAGATAGATGCAGCTAAATTGTTAGCATAAACCTTTTATCAGTTTCTGTTCCTATCAGCTCCTTGTGAAAGGCCCCAGTTTATCATAGCACTTACTTTAGTGTACTTTAACTTTTTAAATTGAAAGATAAAACTGTTAAAAACCTCACATATGACAATATATAATATTATAAGGCAACCAACCTAATTGAGAAATAGAGCTTTGCAATGTGCCCTGTCCCAATCCAGTGCCTTCTCTCTCCCTGTAACTGAAGACTTTCCTGACTGTTAAACTATTTACTCACTAGCTTTCAAAGTCTTTAAAGCTGTGTATGGTGGTTTATGCCTGAAATCCTAGGGGATTACAACTACATAGTGAATTCCAGACCACCCTGAACTACATTAGACCCTTTGTCAACAAAACAAAACAACTTGATGATAACACAAATATTTCCCCCTTATTAAACCGTGTGTTCTCATTTTCTAGATAGATGTTTATGGGTATATCATGCTCAAATTTTGATGTCAGTGTTGCTATTTCCGGAATTATCTCAGTGCTGTGCTTTTGTTTATTTATTTATTTACATACATACATACTTACTTAGATGCGTGTTTGTGTGTTCCTAGGATGCAGAGACATTGCACTTCTTATTACTCATTAGAATAATAAGTGCTGGGGAATTGCAGTAAACATTTTTTTAAATTTTTATTGTCCATAATGAGTTACATTATTTAGTGGGCAAACAATGAGTTGTTATAATAAACATTTTTGATTATATTTTGCCACATACTGAAATGAGCCTATGAAATAGGTGTAGTGCATTTGGTTTTACTTTATGTTGCTTTATTATCTCCATGTTTCCAGGCTAGTGACAAAGCAAATCTGGATTCTTTGGAACATCAGGACCTGGTTTATTTCATGACACCCCGAGGGTGTCCTCTGACTTCTACCTGGGTGCCATCGATGCACGAACTTCTAGCCCCCCTTACGCCCATTATACTCATAAATAGAAAAAAAGCTAGTTAAATGATATCATGTGGGTACTCGAGCTCTAATGATTAGTGCCCTTAAAAGAAGAGATGGGGAGATAGACACGGGTGACGAGATGGTCGTATAAGGACACAGCCAAGAAGGGGACCTCAGAAGAAAGCAGCTCTGTCAGCACCTTGATGTGACCCCCCAGCCTCCAAAACTCAGAAAATTCTGTGTTTAAGCCACTCAGTTGTGTATTTTGTAATGGCAGCTCTATCAAGCTATCCACCATAGTCTTCATTTTCTTCTGTTAGTAGATTCTAAGCACTCATAAGTGTGCCCAGGTGCTTACTGAGAACTTGCTAGATCCAGGAATCTGCTAGCTGCTAGGGAGAGCAGGGGACCTAAGGTTGAAGAAGTTAACCTTTGCAGACAATACAATCCTTGAAGAAAGCATTTCTGATAGATGATCACAACTGGACTAGGGATGTATCTAGGTGGTAGGGCTTGCCTAGTGTAAGGCCCGGGTTCAGTTCAGCACTGCAAATTCAGAGATCAGCTAGACATGCTATTTCAGGTAATCTTGCTAGATTCCTACAATATTAGGAGTCGTAAATTATATTTCCATCTTCTCTAAGGACTAAAGAGGTAAGTTCAGGGTTTCAAGGTAGAGAGTGGCAGGAATTTGGAAATTGACTGCTGAATCCCAATCACACTGTGACATGTCAGTTACTCTGATGGCTCCTGCCAGCTTTGACATATCAGCCAGTGGGAACAGACTTCCTTGAACCATCTTAAGCTCTGATAAAAGGCATTTGATAGGAGGGGATCAGATCTAATAAGAAGCTTTAGGTCAATGCCTCTTTAAAATAACTCCTGGGTATTTTCACAGTTGGAAAAATAATCTTTTTTGGATAGTTCTGAAGACCTCCCTCAAACATCCATCATGTACCTTCCAGGAAGCTTAGGCTTTAACATTTTTTTTTTTGGGGGGGTCCCATTGCTCACTTTTCCTTTCCATGATGGGCAGATATGCCTCCTGGCCCCATCAAGCCCATGGAGAACAAAGCTTGGTAGAAGATGTTCTAACCCATGAAGCTTCTGATTGGTATCCCTTGGGATGCTTGAGGGGTGTTGTAGTCAACTCTCTAGTTGCTGTGCAGAAAGAACTCAAGCAAAAGCAGCTTGTGGGTGAATGGGTTTATTTGGCTTGCAGACTCGAGGGGAGACTCCATCCTGGCAGGAAAAACGATGGCATGAGCAGAGGGGTGGACATCACCTCCACCACAGCACTGCAAACAGCGGCAGGAAGGTGTGCCAAACACTGGCAAGGGGAAGCTGGTTTATAACCCCCATAAGCCTGTCCCTGGCAACACAGCAGAGTTCTAGCAAGGTTGTAAAACCCAAACTGCCATCAGCTGAGGATCAATCAATCAGAACACATTCATTTGTTGTGGGGGACATGTGGATAAAACCATGACAGTCCACCCCTGGCCCCCACAAACTGATAATCATATAGGATATAAATATGTATTCAGTTCAACTTCTAAGTCCCACAGCTTGAGCCATAATACCAAAAAATAAACGCATAGTGGCACAGAACATTCACACTGCAAAATATGAGGCATGGCAAAAACAGATTGAACCAAAACAAGATTTAAAACAAGCAGGGCAGCATCAATCTCTAATTCCAAGTTCAATAATTCTTTTTTTTTTTTTTAATTTATTGTCCATCCAAGTTCAATAATTCTAATCAGTCTCTTGGAGATTTGATTCCACCCCTTCAGCTCTGCTACTCAGTCTGGGAAAACTTCCGGTGCTGGCAGCTCACTTTGGCAGCCATCCATAGTCCTGGAATTCATTGGGTCTCCATTGCAACCCACAGTTCCCTCATGTCTCCATCAGCTTCCATGCAGGCAATCTAACATACCTGTGTCACATCACCAATGGCCAGTTTCTAAAAGCAAAACTGTTGCAAATCCAATGACCCTCTCTTCTTGCATTTGTTATACTCCACAGAACCAGGTGGCTACCAATTTGTTAATCCAGAGGGGAACAAAGCATTCAGGCCCCTTACTTCAAAGAGTCCACATTCTTCCTGTTGTTCCAATGCAGATCACCTGGCCCAATATCAGTGATCATCATTTATAAAACAATTGCAGTGAAAGGGCAGCAGTTTCAGCCCAGAGATTTCATTTCTTTCTGTGCCATCTCTGTTCACACCAGTCCATCTTTATGTAAAACAACCCTGCAGAAGTTCCCAGGACACAGGCAGGCAGAACACAGCAAGCCTTTCACACAAACTGCTCCTGACACAGTCCTGACAAAGTTCTTTCTCACCCTTGTAAGCCAAACCTCACAGTCCACAGTTCTTACTGCATTCAGATCTTTTAACTCTGACCAAGATAGTCCATGAAGCTGTACTTAAAGCACTGCAATGTGTCCCTTAGGCTGAGGTTTCCATTCTGTCCATATACCTCCTGCACATCAATCCCAAAATGTGAAAGCCGCAGAATCAGGGTTCTAGCAGCAACAGATGGCCCCGCTCTTTGGTACAAAAACTATTGTAGTCAACTTACTCTGTTGCTGTGCAGAAAGAACCCAAGCAAAAGCAGCTTGTGGAGGAATGGGTTTATTTGGCTTACAGACTCGAGGGGAGACTCCATCCTGGCAGGGAAAATGATGGCATGAGCAGAGGGGTGGACATCACCACCACAGCACTGCAAACAGCGGCAGGAAGGTGTGCCAAGCACTGGCAAGGGGAAGCTGGTTTATAACCCCATAAGCCCACCCCCAACAACACAGCTCCAGCGAGGTTGTAAAACCCAAACTGCCATCAGCTGAGGATCAATCAATCAGAACACATTCATTTGTTTGTGGGGGACACCTGGGTCAAACCATGACAAGAGGGGTGATGGCAACTCTGCCAACAGAGACAAGATGTATATAATTGACATCGACATTTGCAGCCACTAAATCCTCTCATTAGTCTCTTCTGATATTAACAGTCACAGATACCCAACTCTCCAGGGGCCAGCATAAGCTACCGGTTCTGGGAATATAGGGCCAGGCTAGGAGGGGCATGGTTTTCCTCTTGTTGAAACAAATCCTTTGTTCATCCTTGCTGCATCAGTTGCTACAAGGCAAAATGGGATTAAATAAAAAGAAAAAGTCCTAAGTAGTAAGGGGAAAGAAAGAGCTGGTATTTATGGCACACTCGAATTCCTTCTGAACTTACCCATTCTGGATTCTTCTAAAACTTACATCTACACATACCATCTCACTGAATCCTCAGCATGGCTTTGTGATTTTCTTCACGTTGGGAATAAGTAGACACCCAAGGAGGTTAAGAATCTTGCCTGGTTGCCCAGTGTCAGGGATTTAAGGTCAAATTCTTTTTATTGTTCTTACATATCTCAACCATATCACTCACAATCAGGGGTCAGTGAACTGTGACCCATAGGCTAAACTCACCTGCAGCCTCTTTCTTTATGGCTTGCAACCTAAGGGTGTTCCTAACATTTTTGTTTTATTTTACTTTGTAAAACAAACTCTGATAGTATTAATTTCTTGATTAACATTTTACACATGTACTTAATGTATTTTTTAAAATATTTATTTATTAGAGAGAGAGAAAGAGAGAAAGAGATATAGAGAGAATATGGACATGTTAGGGCCTCCAGCCACTACAAGCTCCAGACACATGCGCCTTGTGCGTCAGGCTTTATGTGGGCACTGGGGAATCGAACTCTGGTTCTTCTGCTTTGCAGGTAAACACCTTAACCGCTGAGCCACCTCTTCAGCCCTGTATTTTTTTAAATTAAGTAAAAACTTTGTACGAACACATCATGTGTTGGTACCACCGTTTCCCTCCTCCCTGCCCCATTCTGCTGAGGGCCCTCCTTATTGGGATTATTGGTATTTACCTTGAAGTTGTTGGTTATGAGTTGTGAGAGCAGCAGTTGGTCATTGGTGGGGGGCAATGCCTCTGAATGTTCCCTCCTACCCTGGTTCTTACAATCTTTCTGCCACCTCTTCCACAAAATTCCCTGAGCCATGGTGGCTGTGTTTTAAGTCTACTTTAGTGTTGAGTTCTTAGCAGCTTCTGGATTTCTGCTTTGGTATGTTTTGAGTATCCTCAGTGTTTGTTTCCACCACCCTGGCATAGGTGGTCAGGCTCACTGTGGAAGCAATACTCTTGCTCATCTCACCAATTAGCTGATGTGCAAGGGGTAGGTCATCTGCCAGGGAGTCAGCTATTTTTTCATGTATTGAGAGAATTTGGTTGTCCTCAGTTCTTGCTGCCTTCTGAAAAAGAAAATCATCTCCACTGGAGAGTGAGATCAGCACAGGTTAAAGGAGATAGGTATTGTTAGTTTAGAGAGATTTTGATGGGTATATCCTCTCTTTTGGCCAAAGACTAGTGGGAGCTTCTCATTGGAGTCCATAATCTTGGTCTTCATAGGATTCTAACTCAGTTCCCAGTTCCAGCTATGGGTTCCTTTCTACTGAGTGGATCTCTTAGCCAATCAGAGAGTCATTGGTTTCCCACCTAGGCTTGGCACCACTATTGCACAGGTGTGTACGTCTTGTCAGGCTGGTTGCTTTCATATAACAGTGTCCCCTGCTTGTTCACAACATTCTTGGCCATTTCCCCCCCGGCAGCTCATGAAGCAATTTCCAGCACCATATGGGCTACCCATCTCAATGTTCTGTGTTGTGTTTTTATTATTTATTTGCAAGGAATGAATTCCAGGCACATGCGCCACTTTGTGCATCTGGCTTACATGGGTACTGGGGAATCAAACCTGGTTGTTAGGCTTTGCAGGCAAGCTCATTAACTGCTAAGCCACCCCCCCCTTTTTGCATGTGTATATGGTGTACTTGCATGGATGCACATATGTGTGGAGGGCCGAGGTCAATGTCAGGTGTCCTGTCTCTGTCTCCCTAGCACTGGGATTATAAGCACAAGTCATTATATTCAACTTTTATGTTGGTCCTGGGGATCCAAACTCGGGTGCTGATGCTTGTATAGCAAGCACTTAAGCACTTTCTTTACCCACTGAGCATCTCCTCAGTTCTTGGTCTTACTTTTTGTTTTGTTTTGTTTTTTGGAGGTAGAGTCTTGCTCTAGCCCAGGCTGTCCTGGAATTCACTATGTAGTCTCAGGGTGGTCTCAAACTCATGGTGATCCTCCTATTTCTGCCTCCTGAATGATGGGATTAAAGGTGTGAGCCATCATGCCTGGCTGGTTCTCAAATTTTTAATGGTTCAAATAATTAAAGCAACAATATTTTCTGATATGTGAAAATTATATGAAATTCAACTTCTGGTATCCATCAAGCAAACAAAACAAAAATAAAAAAAAAACACACCGTGTGTGTGTGTGTGTGTGTGTGTGTGTGTGTGTGTGTGTGTGTGGTGTATATGCATGTGTATATGGCCCTGCCATGCTCTTTCCTGCAGTGGGTGTGTTCATCTAAGGTGGCCAGACCGGATCCTCCATTACTCTTCCACCTGTTCTTATTCGAGCCAGGAACTCTTACTGCTCCTAGAGCTTTCTCTTCTCTCCCTCCTTCTCTCTCTGTGTCCCTCCCTCTGTCCCTTCCTCCCTGAGCTCTGGAGTCTTCTGTGTTTCTGCTTGTGTGGCCATGCCCAGTTATTTAAGTAAGTTTTAGAGATTCAAGCTTGGGAGGTCTCATCAGCCTTCCTCAAGCCCTCATGTTTGTGCAGGAAGTACACTTAGCCACTGAGTTCCTCACCCCCCCCTCCCCAAGGGTCTCACTCTAGCCCTGGCTGAACTGGAGTTCACTATGTAGTCTCAGGGTGGCTTAGAATTTATGTTGATCCTCCTACCTCTACCTTCTGAGTGCTGGGATTAAAGCTGTGCACGACTGGCTTTCAATAAAGTTTTATTGGAACACATAGACCTTTTCATTCACTTACATGTTGATGATGGCTGCTTTTGTCTTTTTATGACAGAGCTGAATAGTTGTAACAGACTCTGTCACCAGAAAAACCAAAAGTCTTTATAACTGGGCTTTTCATAGAAAAAGTTTGACAAGCTTATTCAAACTGATGCCTGGTTACCCTGAATGACAGGAAAAGATGGCTCGAGTTCAGACATGGATGCACACTTTATTGATACACAGCTTTGTTAGGTGTAATCATGTACACAGAATACCAGAAACATCAAGCACTGTCCCATCACCAGTCAGGACCCGCTCTAATAAGGGTCTTAGAGTTTATAAGCATTGCTAAACATTTCAGGAGAGATTGTTCAGCCACTCCAATGATTTGCCCTGAAGGTACTTAAATTTTCAAGTAAATGCCAGGGAGGGGATTCTGGATATTACTTGACTAGCTTGCTAATTGTGTTGTCCCTTGATTACAATGTGTGTGATGGCTGCAAGATGAGAGATTGAGATTTTGAATATCCCCAAAGTTGCTCAGCTCAGAGTTTTTGGATGTTTATCAGTAATGGTAGTATATATTGTTTGTTCATTTCACGTAAAAGGGAGGCATAAGAAAAGACAATCCATACAGACTGCTCCCAGGTTTTATTGAACCATGCTTTAGAAAGAACTTGCATGAGTGAGCTGTCTCAATTTCTAATCCAAGAACATTTGACTTTGTGTGGTTATGACAGATAGCTATGACAGATAGAAGTGGAAGGGAAGGATTCTTTGCTCATCCAATGCTGTCTTCAACTGCTTCTCCCACTCATGATCCCAGGAAGGTCTCAGGTTCAGTGCATTTGTCCCTTGTCCCATCAACTTTGACCTCGATTATGAGCCTTCTAGCCTTCTGGTTGACTCTCCACACAGTTGCCATTATACCTCACACGAGCACCTGTTTTACCTCATCCTAGGACACTTCTCCCTGTCCATGGCACACCTAAGGGCTATTGCCTTTTCACTTCCATATTCCCAGCATTCAAAATGGTACCCATGCCAAAGTTGATTCTCACTAGTTATTGAATAAATAAATGGATGGGGTCCTTGGATCCTTTCCAGGGAGGACCCTCCCCCCAGATCACTCCAGTAAATGATTCCCTTCACCTCTGGATGAGTGAAAAGAGGGAATAGTATCATGCAGGCTCTTAGGGAAGTAGGTTGATCTTTGAGGGCAGAGGGAATAAGTCTAGATAAGGTGAGTGTGAGAATTTAAGGTGTGTGTGCAATAGTAAGATGAGACAAAGGCCTGCTGGCTGTGAACAGAACCACCTGTGTATACACCTGGTGGCTGCTGTGACCCCACTTGTCCTCATGATGACCTGTGTGGAGAAGAGAAAGCAAACTCAGATAATGTAACCTTTCTGATCTCACTCACTTGAAGCAACCACTAAGTGGAGATTTAAACTTGGCCTTTTCTCTGGCACCTGGTAAACATTCTTCTGGGAGAAAATCTACCTCTTTTTATGTGGGTGACTTCACAGAAAAATCCAAACCCTTGTCCAGTCCTGTTTTCTGATAGCCTGGACTAGCTAGGCAGTTATATTCTCACACATTTAGTACTCTTTCCCAGCAAGAGCAGAAGCCCACGCATGCTGTGATTATTTGCTTATTTGTGGATATCTAGTGCATGTGTGGTGTGTGCGCATGGATGCGTTCTTGGGATGCCTGTAGTGGCTGGAGCAGAACGTGTGGTGTCCTGTTCCATCACTCTTCTGCCTGATCTTGTTTGAGCCCGAGTCTCTTACTGATATGGGAGCCTGCTGTTTTATGTGAGCCCCTATGATTCCCAGGTCTCTGCTCCCCTTTGAGGTACATAGCCACACCCAGCTGTTTGTGTGAATTCTGGATATTCAAACATGGGCAGCTTCAGACCCTTTCAGGCCCTCTTGCTTGCTCAGGAAGTGTATTTAACTACTGAGCCATGTCTCCTGTCCAAACTATTTTTATGTCTATTTTT
>PVHP010004173.1:55546-73133 GCA_004024765.1 Zapus hudsonius | reverse complement strand
ATCAGAAGAGTCCACATTCAGGATTTCCCTCAGATATGACCAATTCCTGTCTCATCATTGTAGGTGACACCTGTCGGGCTTTAAGTCCTAAAGTCGCAGTGATCCCAGTCAGGCTGACTTGGAACTCACTTTGTAGCCCAAGATGGCCCAGAACTCACAGTGATCTTCCTAACCTTTGCCTCCCAAGTGCTGGGAATTAATGGTGTAAACCACAACACCGGGCTTTTTTTTTTCTTTTGAGGAAGTTGAGGATGTGCTAAAACAAAAATGAATGTGCACAACAGGCCCTCAACCAGCTGGGACTGATATAGGATGGAGAGTCCTGGGTTAGCCGGTTTGGAAAAGGACGTCCTACAAATTAGTTAACCATATATATTGAGGTTGAAAACAACAACAAAACCGTCTGGGCCTGGTGGCGCAAGCCTTTAATCCCAGCACTCGGGAGGCAGAGGTAGGAGGATCACAATGAGTTCAAGGCCACCCTGAGACTCCATAGTGAATTCCAGGTCAGCCTGGGCTAGAGCGAGACCCTACCTCGAAAAAACAAAAACAAAAACAAAAACCCAAAACCACGTATACATCAAACCTAACCGTACAAGAAAAAGGCAGGTAGGAACTCCAGGGTGTGTGTTGGGGGGGGGAAAGCGGGGTGGAGGAGGGTTAGGGGTGGGAGAACTCTGCAGAGAGGTGATCCTGGTACCTTTCCTGGTTTGCAGTGAATGGTGGTTATAATGTGTCCATTTTTTGGACCCAATCCTGAGCCCTGGGATTAAAGACGTGGCAGCCTTTTAGGCGGTGCTGGGGTCCAATCCCGCTACATCCTCCCTTCCCTGCTGTTTTGCCCCTCATTTCCAGAACACAAAGCCGCTTTTACAGTGAGCCCAGAACCCCTCCGAGATGCTGGATTTAGCGCTAGTTGCGCACGCGCACCCCCCCCCCCCCAGGGCTGCGGAGGTAATTAGCAGGACCGGCAGGGGTTTGGCTGGGGTAGACCTTCATTTTCCATTTCCCCGCCGCTCCATCCCCCAACCCGTCGTCACCCGAATCTCCAGCTCCCACCTGTCACCCCCATGCTGACGGAGGCTACGTCCGGGAGGGAGGCGGGGAGCCGGCTGGTGGCGGCTGCCCCTCCGCCTCCAGTGCGCTCTTTGGTTGGGCTGGTGGGGAGGCGCTTGGACCTGTTGGGGTGCTGGGCGCCTGTGAGGTTGCCGCCTCTGTGACGTTCCCGCTGGGATCTGGCGGGTAGGATTCCTGGCTTGGGGGCGGATGGTGACTGGCCAGGCACCAGCCCAAGCCCTGGGGTGGCATGTGGACAGTCACCACGCTGTCACTGCACACACTGCTCTAGACACAAAGCTACTCGTGGCTTAGCGTTCCAAGGTGTACGTGTGCCATGTGTACACTCTCTAGGGCTTGGAGCCACAGGGGACCATGCACCCCGTGTGCTGTGGCCTCAGCTCCACCATCTAGACACTCACTCTGGGAAAGTCCACACCCCCACCCGCATCCCCCATGCAGATACTCTGTGTCCAGCCTCAGGGCCAGGAGGGGTGAGTGGAGGTGCTGTGGCATACAAGCCCCTCCCCCACCAAAAGTCCCTTCTGATGGTACTGGGCTGCCTGGCTGGCCTCCTCCTTTCAGCCAGCAGTTTGGCTAGGAATGCCCCTGCTGCCACCGGGAGATGGAGAGCCCAGAGGTGGGACTGGAAGCACCCGCTGGATGTGATGGTGGGGCAAGCAGTCCCAATTAGGGGATGAAGCCAGTCCTTGCCCCAAACATGTGAAGACTTGAAGAGACCCACTAGGAAGGCAGTTGTCAGGGTCACATGGTCCAGCAAGCAGGCAGGCGAGAGAGACACCATGAACCACACACACTTGGGCACCACCTGTTTTATTGCTTACAGAATTGGTACAGCCTGATGCCCAAGCAGCAGGGCTGCAGTTCTTCATATGTTGGGGCCAGTGACTCCCCAGAGCAGACAGGCTCCACGTGAATAGCTGGACAGAGACCATTCTGGCTAGATGGGGGCCAAAGGTCTCAGGGCCTTTCCCTGCAAT
Source organism: Zapus hudsonius (assembly GCA_004024765.1). NCBI lineage: Eukaryota > Metazoa > Chordata > Mammalia > Rodentia > Dipodidae > Zapus > Zapus hudsonius. The sequence goes on along the minus strand of PVHP010004173.1, from coordinate 71,076 downwards.
TATTCACAGTTAATTTAATGCTACATGAGTCCCAAGCAGCTCTTCACAAGCCCCACTCAGTAGTCTGGGCTGGGGCAATGGCCGAGGCATGCTCATCTTCTATCTGGAAGTGGCTCAGGGGTCACAAGTGTGAGGACGGGTCAAGACTGAGCCCCTTCCCCATCCTTTGACCTGCTTGAGCCCATTGGAGCCTATGCCCTGCTGGAGGGCATTCAGGAAAGTGCTTTGAGGTCATTCGAGTGCAAAGTTCTGCTGGCAGAATCCTGCCACCATGAAGCTGAAATGCTGGATGTTGACCATGTGGCTGAGGGGGCAGCAAGTGCCTAGCTCTGTGGTTGTCTTCAGCATTTATCAGGTCTCAGCCACAGACCATTCCTGTCAGGTGGGTCTCATGTTACCTGTCACTTTCACAGACAAGGGAGCTGAGTGCCAGCTAGCCAATGGGCTGGACACCGGGCCTGCTCCTCTGGAGAGTAGTGGCCAGCAGCAACAGGAACCATGCTTAAGGGTCTGAGAACCACTTCAGTACTTTCTCTGGTCCTTGGCTGAACCAGAGTTCAACTTAGAACCTGGGCTGCAACAACCAACTCCCTCCCTCCTGACCCAGCTTGGAAGATGCTCCCCTGGCTGCTGGCAAGCTACCATGGGGAATGAGACCCTGCCTCCCTCCCCATCTTCTCACGTTGGGTGCATGTCCTCTTGCCAGGGGCAGGCGGGACTCAGCCAGGACATCTTGGGAGGTGTTTCACTAGCCTCCTTTGCTGCTGCAAGCCCTGGTCTCATTACGCCCCAGGGGCTGGCAGATCCTCATGTGCAGACCAAGCTCGAATCCCAGAGCACTGAAACTCAAAGGAACCCTGCTGTGGACAGTGGGGCTAGGGCCGGTTCTCCAGCTGGCCGTGTTTGACCCTCCAGCTCCAGGCAAAGCTGCCATCAGGGGCCAGGGTGCACTGTAGGTCGATGCCCGAGTCTGGCACCTCCATGTCATAGCGAACAGGCTGCCCATCTTTGGTCACCAAGCTGAAGGCTGTGGCTGGGATCTGGGGGGTAGAGCAAGCCAGTGAGGTCAGATGGTGGCTCAGGACACAGAGGCCACCTAGAAGTGTAAAGCTGAGACATCTCTGGTCAAACAGGCAGTCCGAAGGGCACTGTGTGTCTTTCATTCTGGAGGACTAATGAATCCCTTAGCCTAGGTGAGGGTCCCATGGACCCTCAAGCACCTCTACCAGCCTCGACCTGAGACCTGGAGACAGCTGAGGCCATAGCCAGCTATTTCTATGAACTTGAAAGTCTTTCTCCTGGAGGGTGTGCCTCTGCCCTTAAATGTGTACCTGCCTCCTTACCTGGCTACTGATGCCTGTTGCGATGTCTCCCACCTTGACCCTGTGGAACTCCCGGATGTGCAGGTATTCGCCATTAAGAGACTGTATTTGGACTTTAACACCTAGAAGGCAGGCAAGAAGACAGCTGGTAGGGCAGAGTAGCTGGCTCTTGAAGGAGCAGGAGGGATGTGGCAGGGGCTGGAGGAACCTTTGTTAAGTTACTCTGCCCTCTGGAGTGGAGCAAGTTTGGCTGTGATAAACTGCAGAGATGAAATTTAGTTGAGGAACTCTAATCTCATACACGTGCCAGTTCTCCCTGGCCAGCAACTCCTGGGATTTGGCCTGCATGTTGTTAAGAGCTAAGGGTGGCTCTGAGGAGGAAGTATTATTCAGGCCTGAATGTAGAGAAGAAAAGAACTGAACACAAGGATTTTTTCCCCCCTTAAATTGAGTTATTGGCTTATTGCCTATGTCTGTCTTAAAATTTTTTTTTTATTTGCAAGCAGAGAGAGATGGAGAGAATGGGCAGACCAGGGCCTCTAGCTACTGCAAATGAACTCCAGATGCATGCGCCACTGTGTATCTGGCTTTATGTGAGTACTGGGGAATAGAACCCGGGTTGTTAGGCTTTGCAGCAAGCGCTTTAACCACTGAGCAATCTCTCCAGCCCTGTTTTACCCTTTATAACCCCTTCACTTATTTTTTTTAAGTTTACTCAACCAAGACAAACTTGGCCAAAAATATATGTGATAAGTAGACATTTTTTTTGTTTTTTTAGAAACTCAAATAAGATGACAAACCAGAGAAAGTCAATTGTTCCCAACTGTTTCATAACAAAGACTAAATTCTTCTTTAAGATAATGCACTTAGGGTTGGGGATGCAGCTCAAAAGTAGAAAATCTGCCAGATGTGGTGGTGCACACCTTTAATCCCAGCACTGGGGAGGCAGAGATAGGAGGATTACCATGAGTTCAAGGCCACCCTGAGACTACATAGTGAATTCCAGGTCAGCCTGGGCTAGAGTGAGACCCTACCTCGAAAAACAAAAAAACAAAAACAAAAAAAAAAGCCAAAAAACAAAACAAAACAAAAAGCCTGCTCAGCATTTGCAAAGCCAAGTCTTGGGTTAATCCCCCAGTACCACAAGAGAAAAAAATTAATACATGTTTTTATACAAGTGATATTAACTGACATCTCCCTTTAAATTATTTATTCATTTATTTGGTGTTTGTGTGTGCATGTGACAGCACACGTGTGAAGGTTGAAGGGTAACTTTGAAGTGTCTGTGTTCTACCTTCTTTGAGACAAGGCCTCCAGCTGCTGTAAATGAACTCAGATGCATGTGTCCCTTTGTGCATCTGGCTTTATGTGGGTAATGTGGAATTGAACCCAGGCCTTCAGGCTTTACAAATAAGCACCTTCAACTGCTGAGCCATCTCTCCAGCTGACATATCCTTTTGTTTTGGCTTTTCCAGGTAGGGTCTCACTCTAGCCCAGGCTGATCTGGAACTCACTGTGTAGTCCCTGGCTGGCCTCAAACTCATAGTGATCCTCCTGCCTCTGGCTCTTGAGTGCTGGGATTAAAGGTGTGCACCACCATGCCCAGCCAACTTCTCCTTTTCAGAGCACTCTATTCTATGAGGGCTACTGCCTTTGCCATCATAAAGCTTATTCCAGTGTTCAAAGTTACTGCTTCCTGACTGTTCCAAGGCTTTGAATGTTAACATGGGTAAACAACATGATTAATTATGTGCAATCTGTAGTTTCCCAGGACCCATTTAAGAACCTCGAAGGAGATGGATATAGGCATCTCATCTATTAGTACTGAGATCAAAGCTTATCTTACATTTACTTATTTGGAGAGAGAGAGAGAGAGAGAGAGAGAGAGAGAGAGAGAGAGAGAGAGAGAGAATGAACAAGAATGGGCACACCAGAGCCTAGCACCACTGCAAATGAACTCCAGACACAGCACTAGCTGTACAAAGGTACATCTGGTTTATGTGAGTACTGGGGATTAAGCCCATGGCTTCAAGCTTTTCTAGCAAGTACCTTTATTTTTTTTTTTGGGAAAAAAAATTTAGGGCTGGAGAGATGGCTCAGCAGTTAAGGTGCTTGCCTCCAGTGCTTGGGGACCCAGGTTCAATTTCCCAGTACCAACATAAGCCAGGTGCACCAGGGCCTTTAACCACTGAAAACAAACTCCAGATGCATGCACCACTTTGTGCATCTGGTTTTATGTGGGTACTAGGGAACTGAACCCAGGCCATTAGGCCTTGCAAGCGCCTTAACTGCTGAGCCATCATCTCTCCAGCCCTCTTTTAAATTTTTATTTATTTTCAAGCAGAGAGAAGTAGAGAGACAGAAAAAATGGGTGCACCAGGGCCTCTCACCACTGCAAACGAACTCCAGATGCATGCACCACTTGGTGCATCTGGCTTTATGTGGGAACTGGGGAACTGAATCTGAGCCATTAGGCTTTACTGTCCCTGAGCTGGGGTGACCTTTGGCCTTGGCCATGAAGCCTGACACAATGAGTCACATGCACTAGCCCTGGGGAGGGTTGGACACCATGAGCTGATAGAAGCCCTCATTCTAGTGAGACCACAACATAGCCATGCAGTCAAGCATGAAAACTAAGACATGTACATGTCATCTTCCTCATCTTCTGACTTCAAATCCCAGGGAGGACTCAATGAACTTGCTGCCCACTTCTTGATGAAACTGCTCATAGGTCCTGTCCTTCCACTAGGAAGGTATTAAAGTTACCCAGCTTTCTGACCTAGGCTTGGAGAGGCTCCCCAGCCCAAGCTGTGGGCTGTCTGGGGCTCCATCAGTAGCTATGCAGTCAAGGCTTGTGGGTGGTTAGGGGCTTTGCTTTGAAACCAACTTCCTGGCTAAGGATATGGGATTCTAGGTGGAAGGAAGGTTCCTTCCGTTCCTCTCCCTCTCCCCTTGAGCTAGGGAAGGGCTGCGAGCTGCACCATCCCTCCAGAGTCAGGAGCAGAGGAGAAGCAGATCATACCATTGAAGTAGCTTGGGGTGTCAGTGGGCCGCCCCCGGGCCAGCACCATGTTGTAGCTGGAGCTCTGAGCCTCAGCCTGGCTGCTCCACGAGTGCACACCGGAGCTCAGGGTATCTCGCGAACTCTGAGAGGCCTTGGATGGGTTCTGGACACAGAGAGGCCAACAGATTCAGCCCTGTGTTCAGGCCTTGCTTTCCTTTGGGGTAAAGGGGCCTGGGGCCTCCCTGGGGGTAAGGAGCTGCTCATCCTCAATGGAAAGGAAGATGCATTCCCTCCCTCCCTCCCTCTTTCCCTCCTTCCTTTCTTCCTTCAAATATTTGAGAGCAGAGAAAGGAGAGGGAGGGGGAGAGGGAAAGGGGGAGAAAGGTGGGGGATGGGCACACCAGGACCTTTTGCTACTGCAAACTCCAGATGCATGTGTCACTTTGTGCATCTATCTGGCCTTACGTGGGTACTGGGGAATCCCACCCAGGCCACCTGGCTTTTCAAGAAAGCACTTTAACCACTGAGCCATCGCCCAGCCCTGGAAGTTTCATTTCTATAGGAGAACAAAGCTACCTCCCACTCTACTTAGTAGCTAAATCCTTGCCTGGGATTCCCAGGTGTGCTAAGGATACACTGTTGCACTCCAAGGAACCAGAGCCTTTGCCCCAGTGAGGACCCCTCCATGAAAGGGAACCTTCCTGTACCCACCACTCAACACATGGCCAGCTGCTTGTCAGCTCACCTTTTCACTGTCATCTGACAGAGAGAGGCTGTCCACGCTGAGGCACGAGAGAATCTGCTCCTGCTCTTCCAGAGAAAAAGGCTGCGACAGGCTGTTCAGAAGCAGTTCTGCAGGGAGGGAGGCGGAAGACAGCTATGAAGGCTGGAGGAGGGGAGGCCCTGACCTGTCAGGGAGAACCATGGGAGGCCATGGCCACAGCTGGGTGTCCTACCTATTTCCAGCTGCTGAAGCTCCAGCTCTGGGAAGGTTGCCCTCCGCTCTGGGGAGCCGGGGCCCTTGACAGGGGCGGGGTCCAGAGAGGACAGAACCAAGGGTTCCCATGGGCCACATTCCTCCTTGCTCAAGTTCAGGGCTGCAGCCTTGCTTGGCTCTGGTGGTTCTGGTGGTAGAGGGGGCTGAGGCGCAGGGGTCCCGACTGTGCTGTCCTTGGCTGGCAGGTCCTCTCTTGGTGGGGCATGCAGGGTCTGGTGGCAGGTGGCCTGGTCTGAGGGTGGGGGTCTTGGTTCTTTATATTCTCCCCTCCAAGGACTCTTCAGACCTCCCACTGTAAGAAAGGGCACACAGGGGAGGTGGGAATGTGCAGGCATGCAGACACCCGCAGGGCAGGAATAGCTTCTCTTCTCTAGGTTAGAATACGAGGGGACCCCCACTGGAAGTAGTGTGGTATTCTCCAGAGAAGGCTCGTCAAAAGATGGCCCCATAGAACAGAATAGCAGTGTATTTTTGCGTCTCTTCCATTTTCCTTACAGGTATTCAGAAGCAATCCCCATGCCCCAGAGGGGTTTAAAGAGTAAAAGTTCTGGGGATGTGGCTGACTGGTGAAGTCCCTGCCTAGCACTGTAGACAATGTGGAGTAACACCAACCAGGCTCCCAGGCAAAGCAGCCCCCCCCCACCATCTCTCACTCCTGTTCCTGCACTGGCTTCCCCAGGGGGCCAGTTCCCTGGTGGGGGGCAGTTCAGCCTTGGGGTAAGCCTTTTAATTGAGACTAGCAGCTAATTTTGGTGAGGAGTTAAGCAAGGTCTCTCCTGTTTTATTTCCTTTTCATTCCCATAACCACAGTCTTTTCTCTTCTCACCTACTAGATAACATTGTCATATTCCACGCATCACTGTGAAAAACACTTCCCTTTTTATTTGATGGTTTGTGTGAGAGTGGGCGTGCATGTAGGGGGTCAGCCATTGAGGCAGGGTTTTGGGCTCTGGGTTCTCACTGTGCTGTTCTTTGCTGAGCTCACCATGTGCTTCTGGGCAATTCTCCTGTCTCTGCCTCCATCTTGGCCTCAGTGCCAGCGAGCTGGGATTACTGGCTTTTTACGTGGGTTTTGGGCAAACTCAGGTACTCTAGCTCGAGTGGCAAGTGCTTTTTACCCTCTGAGCCATCTCTCTGGCTCTGTTTTTTTTTTTTTTTTTGAGGTAGGGTCTTGCTGTAGCCCAGGCTGACCTGGAATAATTTGCTATGTAGTCTCAGGGTGGCCTCAAATTTATGGCAATTCTCCTTCTGCCTCCACAGAATGGGATTAATGGGATTAAAGGCATGCACCACCATGCATGGCTATTTTTTTTTTTTATTGAGGACAGAGTTTTGCTATGTAGTCTAGGCTGGCCTGGAACTCACTATGTAGGCCAGGCTACCTCATGGCAACCCTCTTGTCTCAGCCTCCTGACTGCTGGAATATAGGCATAAGCCACCATACATGGCTTAAAAATATTGTTTTATGGGATTTTTTGCATGTGTATGGTGTGTGTGGTGTGCATGCATGTGTGTGGGTACGTGTGCATGCATGTGTGTACACTTTAGTGTGGAGGCCAGAGGTTGACATCAGATGTCTTCCTCAATTCCTCTTCATCTTTACTGTGACAGGTGTCCTTCTAGAGGTTTCTCTTCCCTCAACACAGATCAGTTCCTGGCGCTCTCGGGACATTAGGTGCTTGTAAGTTTCAAGTGGTGTACCAACTCCATCACCTGCCTCTCCACTCTTCCATGAGGGACCCTTGATCACACCCAAGCCCCCTCCCACCAATGAGGCCACAGTACACCAGGGACGGCAGGCCAGGTCCCAGGTATGTACTGTCTGCCCGAGTGCTGCCAGATGCCCTCCAGTATGGCTGCAGCCTTGTCCTGTGCCTTCCCAATGCCCAGGGGCTTGCTTCCCCACAACCCCACAGCACTTCCCAGTTGTATGGCTACTGGGCAGTGAGTGACTCTGAGTCTCCTTTCCACACCAGCCCCTTGTCTACTTCTCAAGCATGGCCTCTGGCTCTAAGCACCAATACCTAACACTTCAATCTTCCCGGCATCCTGACACAAGTGTCTCCTCTTGACCACCCCCTGCCCCACCTCTCTCTCCACGGGTCTCCCCTCACCCTGGCAGGTGAAACTCTTACCTTGTTGTAGTGCCCGGCCCACCTTCCCCCTCAGCTCCATGGCAGACGCTCGGTGGACAGGCTCTTTCCTCAGCCCCTCTTGGATGGCCTGAGCTGTGAGGGGAGCACAGGAGGCTGGGATCTCCCTTACAGGTGGAGGCTCACTGGCAATCTGGGGGCCAAAAGACAATGTGTAAGGCCTGCTTCCCACTAATTCCCATCACCCAGCCTTCTGTTCTTACAGCCAACCCTTTCCTCCATATTGGGTTGGGGGTCTGACACAGGAGGGGAGAAGGCTGCACTACAGCCAGGGAGGGGCTCTCTCTAGAAAAGAAAATGAGGAGCCAAGCAGGATAAGCAGCAGCCCAGCACCAAGACACCCACATCCTCCAGGCCCAGCCTATCAGGAGGCAGATGGAGGTGTCCCAGGGGATAGGCAGAGGCCAGCTCTAATGTCACGGAAGAGTCCTCCTCCTGCTCACATTTACCACTGAAGAGCAGCTCAAACATCAGGCCTTCTGAAGCCAGCAGCCTGGGCCCATGGCCCTGGTGGCCTCCCCTCCCCCGCTGACCTTCAGGCAGAGCGGGCCTCGGTAGTACTGAGTCCAGGGGTGGCAGCCGTTCAGCATGTGCAGCATCATGCAGCAGCTGCTCCAGATGTCCACCTTGGCATCGCAGGGCTTCCCCATCACCACCTCTGGGGCCATGTGGGTCTCCGTGCCCGGGATGTAGTCCCCTAAGGCGGGGGTGGGCCACAGACAGAAATATCACCTTTCAAATCGTGACTGAGAATCTAGGCAATGCTTGCTTCACTTAACTACTGGGGTGCCTTGAATGTGGCTCCAGGTAAAGCACTTTTGCTTAATTTTTTTATTGACAACCTTCAAACATACATAGACAATATAGCATGATTAAAGCACTTTCAATAAAGTATTACAGCCTCTAAGTCAAGCTCAGTGGCAGTAAGCTAGCCAGGCAACACATCGTCCACACAGGGGCTCTGCCCCTGGGCTGAAGCCTGAAAATGGGGAAGGGTCTGGAAGTTAGGTTGTAGAACTAGTTGCTGTTATGATTAGTTATTGATATGATATCCCTAAAGTATTAGTTATATGTGCAAGAGCACCTGACACCCACTGCCGCCCTGTAGTAACCCAGGGCTGCTGAAGGGCTGAATCCTATAGGGAGTCAGAAGGTGACCACATCCTTTATCTGCATTATGGGAAGCACAGAAAGTCCAAGGCTGATGTCTACTAAAGGTCACTGGCCTGGTGTGTCGTCTCCATGTAGCCTATGCACTTTACCTGTGAGCAAGGATTTCCCCAGGCCATCGGGTTGCAGGCACAAGGCATGACCAAAGTCACAGAGGGCTGCTCGGCTCCCATCACTGGACAGGAGCACATTGTCAGCTGCAGGTGGCACCCAAGCAAAGAGAGGAGGGAGAATAGGTCAGTCACACAGGGCCCCAGCCCACCCTGCCGGCTTGGCCTGGCCTTCAGGGAGGTAACTTTCTGGCCAACCTGACAGGGCGGCAGCTGCTTCTGGTTAGCGCCATTAGTCATGTGGGAGGGCGTGTTCATTCAGGCTAGAAGCAGGACCTTTGAGTAGGGGACAGGAGCAGGGTCTACTGCTACTCTGCTCTGCTGCCCGACCTTATCCCAGGGTCATGAGGGCAAAGAGGGCAGCACCCACTGAAAACTACAGTGGCAGGACGAGGGCTTGGAGAAAATCCTTTCCATCCACTGGGCACGGTACTGTCAGCCCACTCGGGCTCCTCCCCTGAGATAACCAGTCAGGCTCAAAACTGGGAAGAAAACAGGCAAGCAGACATGGGGAAGAGCTGGGAGGCTGGGCTTCACCTTTGACGTCGCCATGTAGAATCCGTCGTATGTGGAGATATTCCAGCCCCTCCAGGGCCTGGCCTAAGTAGTAGAGGGCCCGGTCCTCTGGCAGACAGCCCTTCTGCTTCACGAGTTGGCCTAGCGAACCACCTAGAAAACAAATGGCCCATATTTGTGTGGGCCTTTCCCAGGCCTCCATGCATGCCAAGGGCAAAAGTGAAGGGCAGGTGACATGGAAAAGCAAGACGCCACAGGGTCAAGATTAAATGTGGATTGACTAGAGACCAATGCCAACCTGGGCAAGACTTGGGATAGTCCCTGGTCTTGAACTGTGAGAGAGAGAAAAAAACATGGGATCTGACTCACCTTCCTGCAGCTCCATGAAGATGTTGACCCAAGGTCCTTCCCTCACAGCACCATACAGGGGAACAATTCTGGGTGAGGTCAGTCCCGCACAGGCCATCAGTTCCTCAGCTCGAAACACCTCGACCCGTACCTGAAAGACCCAGAGGTGCCTGAGTCCAGGTGAGGGGGGCTGGCTGGTGCCTGCACCCCGCTGAGCCCCTTGGCACTCTACATGCAGAGGCTGCTGATAGATACTCTCTTCGATGAAACTCAGGTCAGGCAGGGCCAGGTAGGTCCACAGGGCCCCTAGGGGCTAAACTGTGCACCACGTGCCCTAGTTGTCAGGAGCAAGTTCTATGATGCTGACTATGTGCAGAAATAGTCACACAAAACCGTATCTCTTATCCAGGCTCCTTGCCTGCTGTCCACTCTCAAATCTGCCAAACACTAATTCTTTCCTCCCCAGCCCAATTGTCTGGAAAATCTCCAGGATATGAGGCCTTTAAAATTTTTTTTTCGGGCTGGAGAGATGGCTCAGTGGTTAAGGCACTTGCCTCCAGTGCCTAAGGCCCAAGGTTCAATTCCCCAGGACCCACATAAGCCAGACCCACAAGGAGGTGGCCCTGGTGCGCGTGCTCTCTCTCTCTCTCTCTCTCTCTCTCTCTCTGCTTGAAAATGAATAAATAAAATATTAAAAACTTTTTTTTTCTTAAGCTCTTACTATGGGTCTTGCTGTATAGTCCAGGTTGGCTTTGAATTCACAATGCTGGCTCAGTCTCTTAAATGCTGGGATTACAGCTGCGTCTATAATTATACATGCTGTCAGGCGTCTCTGGATCCTCAGTGTCTCTTGTAGCAATTTTCTTTTGTTTCTTTCCCAGAGGCCTGCGTTCATACTGTTAACTCTGCAGCTGTCTCCCTAGCATCTAGGCACACAGAAGGCTTGGTGGGGGGTTAATGGGCTGGCAGTCTGAGGTTCTGCATGCCAGTAAGCAACAGGCCTTGGATACAGGCACTTGGATCCTGGCAGGCCATTTATAAAAAGGCTTCGCATTCCCCACATGGAATGGTGGGGACAGTGGTACCTGCTTCAAGGCAGCATGAGGATTCAGACAGATACTGGCCAGCTCCAGGCCTGGAACCAGCGGAACTCAGGAGGAACTAGCTTATAGAAACTTACAGGCTGCCACCGATACTCAGGAGCCACACCACCAGGGGGCGCCCCAATGGTAACAGACCAGCAGGGAAGAAAGAGATCAATTGACCTAACCATTGAATACAAGTAAATGGCACATGAGATGCCATTTATGTCTGAGAACAGGACTGAAGAAGAGGCCTGGGGTACCAGGAAACACCGACTGAGATTCCAAGGACTGACCCAGCAGGCCTGGGTGGAAACCTCTGCTTTCACTTTGAAGCAATCTGTTGAGTCCTTGAGGGCCCCACAATGCTAAAGCATTCCCCACACTTCCAGCAAAGCTACTGAGATGGGAAACCTCGTGATTAGAGGCTGGCAGAGCCTGAGAAGGCAAGGTGAAGCCCATCATAAGCCTGGTGGAGAAAGCCTCCTGACTCCCAGTGCGGGCAGATCTCTCAGCTCTGGACTCATGCCCAAGGGGACAGGGCTGGACACTGACAGGGATGGGAATGAGAATTAACACTGAAGGCTCACTAACATAATCCAGGCATGCTCAGCAATTTCTAAGCATTAACTATCCCCAGGCCCCATCAGCCTGTGAGGGGGTGGTATCATTCCCATTTCACTGATGAGGAAGCTGAGGCCTAAACAAAGACACTGGAGTGCAGGATTCCAGCCAGGGTTTTGGCTGGGAAAGCCTGACCCCAGCTGCTCTACCACTGAAAGAACTCTCCAGGTTTAGCCTTCACTCCTGGACATTTCTACGCACTTGGAGCATCCCCAGGGGAAAGTGTGGACAGCATCGAGCTTGCTGCCAAAGAGAGAAGCCACTGCCCTCCCCATCTGACACTGGAGACTGCTCTTCCCTCCCCAAAACTCCCTGTTTTCTTCAGTATATTCATCTGCTCCATTCTGTCAGTAAGAAGGGAGAAAAAGTAACTCTACCAGTTCTTCTAAAGATTCTAGGAATATCAACCATGGCTAAGTGACTACCACAGGACATGGCACCAAGATGTCTAGAAATACCAGGTGGCCCCCATTTCCTCATCACCAGTGAGATAATCTCCCCTCAGTCCTGTCTGTTTCATTCCAAACAAGTGATCAATGCTGATGGCTGCTTCGCCTGCATGACACGTTAGGACTATCCCTGTTTATAAAACTCTAGTTCCTTCAGGTCACGGGTATGAATTCCATGTCCTGTACAGTGTCTGGTACAGAGCAGGTGCTCAGTGACAGCTGGTATGACTTGGCCAAGTGAAAGAGTCAAAGGGAGGCTCCCAGAATTCCATGCTTGAGTCAGATGTCTTAAAAACAAACAGTTCTTAACCCTTATTGGGCCAGACTGCAATTTTCCTTGGAGAATCTTCTGATAGGGCCCCTTCTCTGACATAGTGGGTCAACACCAGTGCATGCAACAATACCCTTTTGAATCGAGTTCCAAGAACTCAGGGGTCCTATGAACCCATCCAGTGCAGTTACCGGAATAAAAACTTATACACTGATAGCTTACAAAAAAGCATGAAAGTTCTATATGTCCCAATAGGGAACTCTATCTAGGATATATATTACACGAGGAAAAGTGCTGAATAAATGCTAGAGTAGAATCTAGTTTTCTTTTATTATTGTGTGCATGCACTTTTGTATATGGGCATGTTCTTTAGAGGCCAAGGGACAACCAAATGTCATTCCTCAAATACGCTGTCTATCTCTTTTTGAGACAAGTTTTCTCATTGGCCTGGAGCTCACCAATTAGGTTAGAATGGCTGGCCAGAGAGCCCCTCAGAGCTGGGATTAGATGTGTGCCCCCACACCTGGCATTTTAGGGACTGAACTCAGGTCCTCACATTGGCGTGGCAAACACTTTAACAACTGACCTATTTTCCTAGCCTGTAGAATCCACTCAATTTCATAAAAGAAATAACCAAATTTATCCATTAAAAAGCCTGAAAAGATTGATATCAAATAGACTTTACTTTTGAGAACAAGACTGGGGAACAGGAAAACTTTTGCTTTTTTTAAAATGTCATTTGAATTCTTTTACAGGAAGCCTGTATTATTTGCAATTAAAACAACAAAAATTTAAAATGTTTTAAACTTTACATTAAATCCTAGATTTGTGGTCACTTGGCATGTGACCTAAGGCCAGTGATGTTCTAGAAGGAAGACAAAGGCAGTGCTGTGGCATGTTCTGGATCCTCCCTGGGAGGATCGGAAGGACATGGACGTATTCTGACTCCATGGGGAGCTTGATAGCTGACGTTTGGCCCAGTTCCCCTGGTCCCTACTCCCTACCCCTTTGCCAGAGAACTCTGTGTATATGGTGGTGAGGACTGAACACAGGGTCTCACTTGCTGTCTAGGCAAGTGCTCTAGAATGAGCTCCACCAAAGCGCAGAGAACAATCTCTCGTGTGGCTTTCCAGCTGAAAACCCTACCCAACAAACCGCATGGCCTGACCCCGTCCACTGAGAGAAAGGATGGGCTATATGTCCATCACCAGCTGTGTGGGCGACACGAAGCCATTCCACTGGATGCTCCTGGTAGGAAGGAGCCCTAAGTGGGACAGTCGCAGTGCTGGGAAGCCTAGGCCTTGTGCCTGGAGCTTTCCTGACCACCCTGCGTGCAGGGCATGAGAAATGGATTAGGGTTGTTTACCTTGTTGCCTGGGACTCAGAGGACCTCAGCCGAGGAACAGCTGAGAAGTGGTGACTAAGCTCCCAACGCTGGGCATCCATCTCTAGGACACTTCACACTCTTTCACCCTCCTCCCACCACCTCTCTGAAGGAACAGCTGAGCCTTCTCCAGTGGCCTGGGGCAAGGAACTGCAGCTGAGGGATCAGGCATGTGGCTTGGCATCCAAGTGGAAGGAGATGGTCCACACCGGCAAGAAGGGCTGGTGAGGGTGGCACTGATCATCTGACACTCCTTGTAAAACCTCCAGATTGCTCCCTCCTATGCCATCATCCTGAAGTTCAAATATGAGAACTCCCACAGCCGGAGAAATCAGGCATATTCACATCCCAGCTGGAGCCGCATTCCCTGGGAAGCCATGACAGCATGGTGGTGTCTGTTCTGCATGGGGACTGTCCAGTCTACCCCCTTGGTCTCTTTCCTTTTAGAGATCAGGGTATCTTTGACATAAGACATTTGAAACAATGCTTGTCTCGAGCTTATTTCACACTACCTCATGGGCCAAGAAAATGACCCCAGAAATGAAGATCCTGAGTTTGGGCTGGTGACAAATTGGCTTCCATTCATGGGGAGGAACTCTTGGGTCTAAGAACAGGTGCCGAAGGGAGCAGGGCTAATACTATTGAGATCTGTGGGTCTACAGCTGCTGCTGCTTCTCACCTGGGCTGTGACAGGTGACAGTGTGATATCATTGAGATGATGAGAGGTGGGAGAGGTGACTTGAACTTCTGCTGTTCAGCAAGACCTCAGGACCACAAAATCTCCACTCCTTTCCCTTCTTCAAAACCACATTCTGTGACAAATCTGGATCTGACTCCAGCCCACCACTAGCCCAGCTTCTTTATGTCTTGATGAGCTCCATCTCCCTTGCTATCCCACCTGCCCCGCAGGACCATACTGCACTTGACCAGCAGGAGGCAGATCAGATTCCCAGAGTTTCTCCTCTTGAGAGAACCTGACAGGTGCTGGTTACTGCTCTAATCACCTCTGGGTCAGGAGTGGGTGGCCCCCCTACATGGCTTAAAAGGTTTTCACTCATGAACTTCCTGAGAGCCTGACCTTCCAGGTCTGGACTTGCCTCTACAGGCCCTGGTGTCGGAAGTGGCCCGTGCTGTATTCAAACCCAAAGCCCTGCACTCCTGCTCTGCCTCTCACAGAGGCATACCAAGGGCAGCAAGCGGCCAGGCCATGTGACATCCTGCTTCCTTCTAATTCCAGCTGACCTCAGGCAGCCAGTGGTGGTCAAGACTGCCATTAAGGCAGATCCACAGCTCCCCACGACTGTTCTTGAAAGAAAGCTGAGGTAGTCTTGGCTCTAGTCCCCTGGAGTCTTGCCAGTATACCTTTTTTATTTTTTCATGTGGATTTTTTGATACAGATTCTCCTACTGTACCCCATGCTGGCTTGGAACTATGAGGCTGGCCTCATATTCATGGTTATCCTCCTGCTTTAGCCTCCTGAATGCTGGGATTATAAGGAGTGAGCTGGGTCCAGTGCACTATTTTATTTTATTTTTTTTTCATACCTTTTTGACAGCACACTGGAAGCCTGTCTGCTTGTCCTTCATTCTGTGGACCTCTCCAAAGGAGCCTCTCCCCAGGCGGGGCTGGTGTGTGGTCCAGTGGACTTCTTCTCGGTACTCGTAATCCACCGGCTTGAGTTTCTGGAGTTGGCAGGAGGGAGAAAGGCAGTTTCAGTGGCCAGGGTGGCACAGGGACAGAGGGATATGGTGAAGGGCTCTCCAGTTGGTGGTCCTTGCCATGGTTTCTGGGGCTGAACTGTCACAAGCATAACTACTGCCAGGCCTAAAGCAGGGCTCTGAGGAGGACAGGCCAGAAAGGGGCAGAGGAAGGAGGCAGAGGAGACAGTCATGTGCTGCCTGGGAGAAGGGGGCAGCCGGTCCCTGTGATGAAAACCTCCCACATGTGTGACTGTGGGACAGACATGGAATTGCCAACAGCTTTGAGATCTTAGCAGCTAGAAGACTGGAGAGGAGTAGGGGCCACTCGACAAAGTTAAAGGTGAATAGAGAAGCAGGGCATGATGATGCACGCCTTTCATCCCAGCACTGGGGAGGTAGA
>PVHP010004173.1:0-55446 GCA_004024765.1 Zapus hudsonius | reverse complement strand
AAGCCCACACACTGAAGGCTTGGTCACCACCCTGGGGTGCTTTTGGGAGGAGGTGAAACCTAACGGGAGGGAATATTGGCACCCCTTCCTCTTTTCTCCCTCTGCTTCCAGCCAACACATAGTGAATAAGTCTTCCCCACCATGACCATTTATCAAGACCTCTGAAATTATCAGCCAAAATAAACCTTTCTTCGGGTATATTTTCTTGATTATTTGAGGCATTTTGTTAACAGACAGAAAGCTGACCAACACAATCCCCCGACCAACACTTTGCTGCTCTTTGTTCCCATGGCATGAGTGACTCTGACAGCGGTGGGGCCATCCCCTAGGTCTGATGGCTAGAGTGATGCCCCACCCAATCCACAAGCCATGGCTTCAGGCCTTCCAAGTGGGGGTGGATTAGTTACCTCAGTTAGCAGGACCCCTTCATTGTCCTCGGTTTTGGGGCTAAGCCTCTGGGTCCTGGAGCTTGCTGCTGACCAGGTCTTGGCCAGGCTGGCTAAGCTGTGGGCCTGGCCTGAGCTCACGCTGCCTTGCAGTGCATGGACCAGGTACTCCTCCACAGGAAACTTCTCATGGGCACGAGACAAGTAGCTGGACTCCAGGTGTGGACTGGACAAGGGCTTCTGATAGTCTCCACAGGCCAGTTTGCCCAGGTGTGGGCCAGACAGGGGCTGCTGGCCACCTACGCTGGCTAATTTGTCCAGGAAGAAGGATTCCAATGGATGAGGCTTCCAGGGCTGGAGAGGGTGGAATGGGAAGGGATGGGGTAGTCTGCTATAGGGGAAAGGCTGAGCACAATGGGGCAGTGGGCCTATGTCCTTGGGATGGTGGAGTTTCCAAACGTGGTTTAGACACTGTAAGGGGCTGATCAGTTTGTGGAGTTCTGGTCGAGGCATCACTGGCCGAAGGCCCTCGCCTTGTTTCTTAAAGCACGGGTGGCCAAGGCCTGGTTCCTTCAGAGGCTTGGTGAACTGGGGGTCATTTCTGATATAGAGGGCACCTACTGGAGGCTCATCTTCCTGTAGGAAAAACACAGGTATGAAGATATAGTGCCAGGGCCAAGACCCAGGCCCCATTCCAAAACCCCAGGAGCTGGGGTCTGGGCAGTGGTAGTAGGCCTTACCTGCACCGGGACTGTGCAACTCTCCTGCTCGGGGGTTCTGGGCAGGGGCTTAGCTAAGGCCACTCCTGCCTGGGCCACAGACTTTGAGTTCTTCTTCTTCCGTTTCTTCCGGGCTTTGCTGCGACGTTTTCCCTTCCGACAGGCACGCGCCATTTTGCCCTCAGTCGCATGGGCCACATTGTTGGGGATTTGATCAAGACTCTCAGACTGGCTGTCAAAAAAGAGGTGTATATTCAGGGTGAGGAAAATGGCTCAGCAGGTAAAAGAATTTGCTGCCCAAGCAGGAGGACTTGAGTTCTATCCCCATCACCTATGTAAACAGCTGGTAGGGTCACACACGTGCCTATAACCCCAGCACTACGAGGATCAACATGCGTGCAGAAAAACTGTGAACTTGGGCTGGAGAGATGGCTCAGAGGTTAAGGCACTTGCCTCCAGTACCTAAGGCCCCAGGTTCAAGTCCCCAGGACCCACATAAGCCAGACCCACAAGGTGGTGGCCCTAGTGTTCTCTCTCTCTCTGCTTGAAAATGAATAAATAAAATATATTTTTAAAAAAGCTATGAACTCCAAGTTCATGGAGAGACCCTGTCTCAAGGAAAAAAAGGTAGAAAAGTGATAGAGGACATCTGCCATCCTCCTCTGGCCTCTGCATGTATGTGCACAGAGCGCATGCATCTGCACACAAGTGTGTATACATCACACACACACAAACAAAGGGGGCAGATCCTCATTTTGATTGCAAGGAACCAGGAAAATGGAATGGTTTTGATAATGGTATGTGAAGTCACATAGTGTTTGAGTTCAAACCTCAGCTTTACTGTTTCATCATGCACTGCCTGAGAAATATTGTGAGAAATGGGGTGTAAGGTAAATTCGTGTGTCACAGAATTTACACAAAGATGATAATATGTTACTCAGGAGATATAATCTTAGGATCAGGCTGGAGAGATGGCTCAGGAGTTAAAGGTGCTTGCTTGCAAAGCCTGATGGCTCGGGTTCAGTTCCCCAGCACCCACGTAAAGCCAGATGCACAAAGTGGCACATGCACTTGGGGTGAATTTGCAGTGGCTAGGGGCCCATTCTCTCCTCTCTCTTCCCCGCCCTTCTCTCTTCCTCTCCCTGTTTGTAAATAAATATTTTTTTAAAAGATAATAATCTTAGGACCACTATCATGTATGTGGCCCATTGTTGCCAAAATGTCATTCTGTAACATGACTGTATAACTAAACCTCAAAGAAAGTCAAATTTTCTCATTTACGAAACAAGTGCAGTATTTTCTGCCATGATAGGTAGAGATGAGGCTTAAGTAAAACAATTCACTTAGAAAGCCTTCCTCAGGGCTGGGGAGATGGATCAGTGGTTAAGGGTACTTGCTTGCAAAGCCTTCTGGCCCAGGTTCAATTCCCCAGTACCCATGGAAAGCCAGATGCACAAAGTAGCACATGTGTCTGTAGTTTGTTTGTAGCAACAAAAGGTCTTGGCATGCCCATACTTTCTCTCTCTCTGTCTCTCTCATGCTCTGATTGCAAATAAATAAAGATATTTTTAAAAAAATTCTCTCTTGGGGGTTGGGGATTTAGCTCATTGGATGAGAGCTTACCTAGCAAGCACAAGACCCTGGGTTTGGTCCTCAGCACCACAAAAAAAAAAAAAAAAAAAAAATCTCTCTCAAGATGCATATACAGAGTTTCTATCAGTAGTAATAGTAATTTTAATAGTAATTTTTAATTAATTAAAAATAGTAAATTTTAAAATAGTATATTAATAGTAATTTTTGAAAAAGCCTCTCTCAGCCAGGTGTGGTGGTACATGCCTTTAATCCCAGCACTTGAGAGGCAGAGGTAGGAGGATTACCATGAGTTTGAGGCCACCCTGAGGACTAAAGAGTGAATTCCAGGTCAGCCTGGGCTATAGGGAAACCCTACCTTGAAAAAACAAAACAAACAAAAAAACAAAACAACCCCACCCCCCAAAAAACCAGCCTCTCAGTGACAGCCTGGGATGACAGCGCCAGTTCTCTTGCTACTCCCCAGGTGGATTGCTCCAGAGGGGTCCCCCTTGGTGCACACATCCTGAGCTCTCATGGCCCAGGGTAGCTTTGTTACTGGCTTCTGAGGCTGCCTAGCTGCCCACGGGAATGTGGGGAGCTGTTAGATTGCAGGCGTCTATGAAAGGGCTGCTGTGAAACAGCTGTGGGACAGACCATAGACTAGCCACTGTCCCTCTGTGTCACTTTCTACCCCATAAAGGGCTTCTGAGATGCTGAGGGCCTACAGGCTTTTCTTAGGCAGCTGGAAGAAGAGGGTTTACTAAAACCCCCTTCTCTGGGCCAAAAGGCACCCGAGGCAACTCATTTACCCAAACCCTGAG
Organism: Zapus hudsonius; assembly: GCA_004024765.1. Lineage (NCBI taxonomy): Eukaryota > Metazoa > Chordata > Mammalia > Rodentia > Dipodidae > Zapus > Zapus hudsonius. Next base: position 51,948 of record PVHP010004173.1, on the reverse strand, counting down.
GATGGATGTCTTTGTCGTAAGGCGCCCCCTACACCCTAGCCCTTTTTAAAAGTATCTTTATTATGAGTAAGTTTATACATTGTATGAGCAAATCTTGTGAAGGTGCCCCCGTTTCCCTCCTCTCTGTCCCCTACCCACTGGAGTACTTCCTCGGTGAGCATACTGGATCTGTCCACAGGTTAGAGCCTTTTTATCACTAGCAGTTTCTAAAGGATAATGATGAAAGTCTGTCTGGTGGAAACTCATCTTTGGGGAATGGGGGCATGGGGATAGACTAAGCCTGGACCTAGTTCCCTTCCATGGGTAACTGAGGGGCTTGATTCTGTGTGCCTCCTGTTTCTACAACCCTCATGTCTGTTCAGTGTGTCTCAGAGAGAATAAGACCCCTGGAATGTCTCCCTTACAGAACAGTGAAAATGTCCTATGCTCACGGCCAGACACCAGCTGCTGTTTCCCAGCACCCTCCCTGTTGACAGGAAAACAGGGGTGCATCAAGGACTCGGAGAATAAAAATAAAATGTCAAGTTGACAGGAGCCAGGGACAGCTTCTGAAAAGCTGACTTGGCTGAGGGAGCAGTTGGGCCAGGAAAGCTGGGCAGCTGCCAGGAGCAGAACCCAGGTGTGGAAGCAGGGAGCCAAGGGACTGGTGGGTGTGGCCTGGGCACAGAGTTAGACCCCCCCTTCCCACTCCAGCCACCTCCTTACCTGTACTGCTGTGAGCCTGCGATGAAAATGCGTTCAGAAAAGGTGGGGCTGAATTCTTGGCTATTCTCACCTTGAAGTTAAAGAAAAGGGGTTCGATTAATAAGAGAAAAAAGGAATTGAGCTCTTAGGAGAAAGACAGTTTACTGAGTACTTTGTGGGCCACTCTCCCTTCTTAGGCTTTTCTGTCTGGTGGCTCACCCCCCAGCCACCACCTTGTCTCTCACTGGAGATCTCCCTCCCACCAGCTTACCAGTCAACAACACAGGGGGTGTCTATTCAATGTGGTTCAAGGGAGCCCACTCACCTCACTGTGAAGCTTCCCAGAACACAGCCCACAGTGCTGAGGCACACTGTCAGCCCTCGATAAACATAAGCTATGAATTTCTAGTTACACATTTGTGTTCATGTATGTAATCACCTCAATTTAATTTGTGTCTTCTCAGCCATCCACCCGCTTGTCCCTGTGCCCACAGCAACCCCAGACCCTTACATTCAGCCTGGGCGATGATGGAGATGGCGGCCGGGCCGCCCTCAGAGCCCTCCTTGGCTGTCCCTTTGGTGATCACATCATTCAGGATCTCCCACTTCCCACAGAATACGGAGCTCTTCTCCACAGCTTCGAGCTTGTAGATGCAGCTCTGCTTCTTCCCCAGTGGCTGTGTCTTCTCCTTGGCTTTGGTGAGCTCCTTCTGCTGTTCAACTGCTGAGCCAGGGGCGCCTGGGCAGGCCACTTCCATCACTGCCATCTCCCAGGCTCACGCTCACCCTGAGGGGGACAGACACAGAGGAAGCAGGTCACCTGGAATCCCAGACCTCATGTGGTGAGCACAGGTCAGGCTTGGGTTAAAGGAGAAATGCACAGTACAAAAGGTCTATTGGTCTTTATTTAATATGTTTTCATTTATTTATTTGAGAGAGGGGAGGAGAATGGGCACACCAGGGCCTCTAGCCACTGCAAACAAACTCCAGATGCATGTGCTACTTTATGCATTTGGCTTTATGTGGGTCCTGGGGAATCAAACCTGGGTCATTAGGCTTTGCAGGCAAGCACCTTAACCACTGAGCCATCTCTCCAGCCCAGGTCTGTGGCTCTTTATGTCATACCCACTCATCCTCCAAATATCCTGAGTGGTCCAGGAGCCAGCCTCACATGTACACATGCTCCATGTGTGGGAATCCTGGCCTTGCTGGTTCCCCATTATAAATGCACTCGGTTGCATCCAGCCTGCTCTCTCCAGACAGTAAAGTCAGAAACACTGGACAGAGTGGTGAATCTATTCTCAAAACTGCCACTTCACTGACCCCATGTCATAGAGGACACATCTACATGGCTACTCTGTTCACAGTGGCTTTTCACCAATGGAGGGAATCAAGGTTTTGCTTTGTCCTTAGCAGGAGATAGATATGTATACAGTCATACATCACTTAATGATAGGGATACATTCTGAGAAATGTTGTTAAGTGTTTTTGGCATTGTGTGAATATGAGTATGACATCACTAGGCAATAGAGGGCTGGAGAGATGGCTCATCGGTTAAGGCACTTGCCTCTAGTGCCTAAGGCCCTGGGTTCAATTCCCCAGTACCCACATATGCCAGACCCACAGGTGGTGGCCCTGGTGCGCGCTCTCTCTCTCTCTCTCTCTCTCTCTCTCTCTGATCTCTCTGCTGCTTGAAAATGAATAAATGAAATATTTTTTTAAATGATAAAAGACAGTTTTTTTTTTTTAAAAAAAGAAGAACTGATAAGTCTTCTCCTCAAATGTCCAAACTCATGTTAAAATCTCTTGGGCATCATTTCTCTTCCAGGCCATGTCAGTAGTAGCATTTTGTTGGAAAACCTAAGTAGTATCTCTAGAAATCTGATTATACAGCATGAGGCTCCACCTGGCTCTGGGCCTTCCTAAGGAAACTGCATGGAGAGCAGGCCTTGCAATGCCCACCATCCACGCCATCAGCATGTAGACTGAAACCATCATGAAAGAGAACAGTGACAACCTGAGATTGTCAGCATTTAGAAGCCTTTTTAAATACAGGAACTTTTTGTGGTACTGGGGATTGAACCCAGGGCCTTGAGCATAGTAGACTAGATACACACTCTACCAGTGAGCTAACTCCAGCCAAGACAGGGGCTGTTTTGAATGGCAAGGTCCTTCTGAAGTGAACTCTTAGACAAAGCCTGAGAAGGTACAAAGTGCAGATGGGTTTTTAATAATTGCTCTCAGATGGCAGGTTGGTCTGAAATTTACTCAGAGATACAGTCTTCCCTGCGGCTATGTCTGGATCATTCCCATTTGTTCTTGGGGCAGAAATGCCTAAGGCATGAAGCCAGACTTCTAAGGCCTCTGGCCTTCTGTCTGATCAGGCCTGGAAGGTTAAATGAGATAGTGAGAAGCTGAGGAATATGAGGATCAAGGCTAGATTCCTACTGAAGCTACCAAACTTGCCTTTTCCCTAAAAGCTATGAAAGACTGAGCCATCTTGACTGGAAGGTTGGATAGTATTTGCTGGGCTTTGTTCATTTGTTCCTTGCATTTCTGTCTTCATGCACCTGCTAGTTCGGAACTCAGAGCAAGCAGGCCCAGGTTCCAAGCAAGGATGTGTGGTTCTGGAGGCCAAAAGGGTAAGCTCACCATCATTTGGTCACCTTAAGAAGTCTAAAGGGGGGGGGCAGGATATGGCTCAGCAGTTAAAGGCACTTGCAAAGCCTGGTGGCTTTGGTATGATTCCCCAGTACCCACATAAAGTCAGATGCACAGAGTGGCACATGCATCTGGAGTTCATTTGCAGTAGCAAGAGGCCCCGGCATGCCCATATTCTCTCCTTCTGCTTCAAATAAATAAATAAATAAACAAATAAATAAATAAATAAAATTATTAAAAAACCATCTAAGGGGTTCTGACTTCTACTTGGGTGAGGCCTCCAAGGCAGGCTATATTTCTTGTAATCATTTTTTTTACCTCCCTCACCTCTACCGGCTGCAGAGAAGAAATGACTTAAGGTCTATCACACATTCTACTTTTCCAGACTTTTTTTTTTTTTGGTTTTTCGAGGTAGGGTCTTGCTCTAGTCCAGGCTGACCTGGAATTCACTATGTAGTCTCAGGGTGGCCTTGAACTCACGGCAACCCTCCTACCTCTGCCTCCCGAATGCTGGGATTAAAGGCGTGCACCACCATGCCCAGCCAGACTTTTTTTTTTTTTTTTTTCACTGCTGAGACCCTGTCACTCAGACTTTTTTTTTTAACCAGGAAAAATGTAATCTTAAGAACAAATTAGGGCTGAGGAGATAGCTCAGTGGGTAGAGGCGCTTACTGTGCAAGCATCATAACCTGAGATCAGATCACCAGAACCCATGTCAAAGCTGAAAGCAGTAGCATGAGCTACCCACATAGTCCCAGCATGAAGTCAGGAGAAACCCCAGAAACTCATGGGCCAGCTAATCTGGCACACACAGTAGTGAACAAGAAACCCTGTCTCCAAGAAGGTAGAAGGCTAGGACCAACCCCTGAGGTTGTTCTCTGATCTACGGGCATGTGCGCAAACACAAGGGTTAAAAAACAAGAACAACCCAGAAAACTCTCCAAACTTAACAGCAGTCGAGTTGTTTAAAGGGAGCTCAGAGTTACTTTATCTCGTTTTCACATGAAAAAACCTTGTCTAGGTCAAGTGGAGACCTGCCTAAGGTCACTCAGCTCATGTGCAGTTAAGCAGAGGCAGGATACAAACCCAGCCCCCCGCCACTCTTCAGGCTGCATGCCCACTCTTCATGTTTCCAACATGAGGGGAAGCTTAGGCTGTCCCTAGTCACAAGGCTCTTAAGGGCAGAGCAGGCCCTGAGATGGTGGCACACACAGCAGAGCAGAAACGAGAGGATCCACGTTGGCTGAACAAGGGGACCAGAGGACCAGGAGCACTTTTCCAGACTTTCAGAGACAGGAGGATCCTGGCTGCAAGGATTAAGAGCCCAGCTGGTAAATGAGGAACATGAGGTGGAGTGGGGTGTCGACTCGTGATTGGGCTCAGAGAGCCTTGTCTCTGACTGGTGTGGGCCAATCAAGTGTTCTAGAAAGTTCCTGAACAATAGCTCTAGAGGCTGTGGGGTACTCCCCCAGCCTAGGAGACATTCTTTCATGTAGGTGGCTAGCTTGGAAGCAGGCCAGGAGCTCTGATCCTCCTCTACACAAGCTAGGCCCCTCTCCCTGGGGAGTTGAGGTCGAGGCCTCCTATGTACTCCCTGGTGACTCATTCCCAGCTTGGCAGGCAGAATGACAAGGACGCTATTGAGAAGCTGAGCCAGAAGATGGCAGTTAGACCTGAGAAGGGTACAGGGAAAACAGAAAACAGGTTGACCCTCACCCTCTCAGCCAGCTGGGAGTGGGGTGCCATGTGACCATGACTCAGACCTCACAGACAGCCTCCAAGTTCAAAAAGATGTTCTTGGGACACTGTGTGGCCTGATGGCAGCTTTCCCACATGTACACACAAGCTCGCTCCCTCCCTCCCCATTTCTCTATGAGTCTAGTCCACAAAACTCAAGGAGTATTAATCCCAGGACTGCCAATATGTGGCCTTCCCAGTTCTGGGCTTTGGGTGCTGGCTCGTCTCCCCAGCTTTGCCCCTTCTCTCTCCTGTAGCATGTGGTGTGTGGACTACGTGGGAGCCTGTCATCTCCACCTCTGAAGGAAGGTCCCGATCTGCTTCATTACTTGGCCCCACTCCAGCCTCGAATGTACTCAAGCCCTCCGCCATCAGTGCTGGAGTTAAGCCAAGGCTGGGCGTACGGACAACAGCCACACCTAGAAGCCCACAGAGACACAGAGAGGAAAGGAGCTCATTCAGCGGTCCTCCAGGCCTGATGCAAACACACATCCTGCTATCCCCCTGGGGTGCCTCCTCCATGACCCTACAGAAAGAAGTCTGGGGCAGAAATGATTGTGGGGGGGAAGGGGTGGGAATCAACCTTGGGCCAAATCTGTAAGAGCAGTTCTTGTCCAGGGCCCAAGGGGCTCTGTGAGCCCCAGAAGCAACATGTGATTTCTATTTTTCCAGGGCAAGGGATCCTAGCATTTGCCACATTGCCCAGGGGCCTGCCATTCCCCAGGAAGCTGCTCCTGAAGGTCTGCTGGTTCGGCCTCTGCTCTTCTACCCCATGAAGAGGTCTCTAAGGCAGTGGCTTCCAATCTGAGTGCAAGTTACAACAGCCGGATGGCTTCTTAAAATGCACTCAACCCAGACCTGCTGAGTCAGTCTGTGGGCATCAGGCCCAGAATATGTTTCTTGTTTATTTATTTACTTACTTGCTTATTAAGTAGAAACTTTGTATGAACAAGTCACGTGTTGGTATCACCATTTCCCTGCCCCCATTCCACTGAGGGTCCTCCCCCGTGGGATTGCTGCTATGCACCATGGGGTTGAGGGCTGAGTTGTGCAAGAAGCAGTCAGTTATTGGGTGGGAGGGGGTGAGGGGGATATCCAGAGGTATCTGCCCCCACCTTTTTTGTTGTTTTTTAAAAGACTTTATTTATTTATTCATTTGAAAGAAGCAGAGGAGACAGAGAAAGAGAGGGGTAGGTTGAGAGAAAGAGAAAGAGAGAAAGAATGGGCACGCCAGGGCCTCTAGCCACTTTGTGCATCTGGCTTATGTGTGTCCTGGGGAATTGAACCTCGGTCCTTAGGCTCTGGAGGCATGCTCCTTTACCGCTGAGCCATCTCTCCAGTACCTTAGTCCTTTTTTTAAAAAAGAAATTTATTAGCTAGGCCATGGTGGTACACATCTGGATAGTTGTGAGTTCAAGGCCAGTTTGGGACTACAGAATAAGTTCCCCCCCACAAAAAAAAGGAAAAAATTTTACTTTGGGATAGCATCTTGCTAAGTTGCCCAGGTTGGCATTGAACTTGCAATCCATACTTGAGCTTTCTGAGTAGCTGGAATTATAGGTGTATGCCATCATACCCAGCCTAAATCTATATTTTTAAAATAAATATACTTATTTGCAAGTGGTGGGGGGATGAGAATGGGCACACCAGGGCCTAGTGCTACTACAAAGGAACTCCAGACACATGCACTGCTTTGTGCATCTGGCTTTACATGAGTACTGGAGAACTGAACCCAGGCCTTTAGGCTTTGCAAGCAAGCACCTTTAACTGGCGAGTCATCTCTCCAGCCCAGAAATGTTTTCTTTACAGCAAAATTTCTGTGCCTAGGATTCTGGGACAGGAAAGAGGTTTAGGCTAACCTCATGAGTTTTCAATTCACTAGGAGGTACAAAAGTCGTATTTTAGGGCTGAAGAGATGGTTCACCGGTTAAGGTGCTTGCCTCCAAAGCCTAATGACCTGGGTTCGATTCCCCAGTACCCACGTAAAGTCAGATGCACAAAGTGGCACATGCATCTGGAGTTCATTTGTAGTGGCTGGAGGCCCTGGAGCGTGCCCATAACATTCTCTCTCTCTCTCTCTCTCTCTCTCTAGCAAATAATTTAAAAAATAAATATTTTTAAAGTATTATTTTAAATGCTGCTCTTTAAACAAGATAACCTGTCTAAAGTGCAAATTTCAATTCCTTCTTTTATTAAGCATCATACGGTAAAACACCAGAAAGCTATGGGTTGGTTTTAGCACTGGCAGTACGACTATTTTTGTCAAATGAAATCATACATCAACCCAATACATGAAAGCTACAAATGTGTAACTAGCATGTAACACACATCAGGAATAGCTGCTCTGACTAAAGGAGGCGGGCAAGAGCTCAGCTCACTCAGCCTCCCTCCACCCACCAAGGTCCCTGCAGAATCCTAGATATTCAAGAAAAGAGTTTGGAAACCAGTTTTCTTGGAAGTCCTCTGCAGTTCTTTCTAGTTTCCAGAAAACATCCAGTTGGTCTAAATTATTACTTATTTGCTTGTGTATCTTTGCACACCAGGGTCTCTTGCTGTTGCAAATGAATGTCAGACACATGTGACACTTTGTGCTTGACTTTATCTGAGTTCTGGGGACTTGAACCTAGTCTAGCAGGCTTTGTAAGCAAGTGTCTTTAACCACTGAGCAATCTAGCTCAACCACCCAGCCCTGGTTTGGACTATTTGAGGGGCAGAATGACTCTGATCCAAAACTATAATGTCTAGTATTTACTAGGCAATTAATTACTGTTATTTATCTTATTTTCAGATGTGAAAACATGGCATAGAGAAGTTCAGCAGCATGTCTAAAAAGTTACACAGTCACAGAAGATGGGCTGAACTTGACTGCTGTCCCACAGCCAATGCATTATCTTGAACAGGCCACCTGACTTCTCAGCTTCCTCTGTAATTCTGAGCTGAGATTGGTAGTGTGCATGAAATGCCAACCAGCTCGCCTGGCCAACAGAAGATGCCCTTCACCAGGCTGTGGAAAGCCATTGCTGAGCACTGGGACTTCTGGATTGCAGCATCATGTGATCAAGGCATGTACAGCCTCACCTAAGGCATTCTCCACTTGGGGCCTCGCTTCTCCCGACATAAAAGATAAGTTAAAATTTCGTTCAGAGCTGGGCATGGTGGCACACGCCTTTAATCCCAGCACTCGGGAGGCTGAGGTAGGAGGATCATTATGAGTTCAAGGTCACCCTGAGACTACATAGTGAATTCCAGGTCAGCCTGGGCTAGAGTGAGACCCTACCTTGAAAAACCAAAAAAAGAAAAAAAAAATCTCATTAAGACCATCTCCTAAATGTCCACTGAGGGGACAGAGCGTATCTTCATGACAATTTCATCTAGAAATAAAAACATTGTCCTTCTCTGAATGCCCAGAGGGATAAATTGCAGAAGTAGAATGACTCAACTTCCTTAATAAGATATCAGTCAAAAACCAATGTAAAAAAAAAATATGTCGTCCTGATGCTTCCTCTTTTTAACCTCCAGCTTGTGGGGCCATCAGGCCACACCAAGTGAGCTTTAGCCTATCAAAAATGAGAGGCTGTGCAGGAAGGGAGAAGTTAGGGCAAGAACCAGGGAGAGGAAGCTGGCCTGGCAAAGCAGCTATCTGGTCAGGTGTACTCCTGGGTCCCTACACCTGCCTAACTCAGGTTCCCTTTCTGCCCTTCTTACCTTCCCTAACCCCCTACCCTGGTATCCTTCCAGCCCGCCTGGTCCCTTCACTCACCTGAGTGGGGCAGCCCTAGGTAAACTTCTGATTCCTTTGCTCGGCTGCTCCTTTGTCAGTGGGCAGTGCCTTCTTTATAAAACATCTACCCAGGTCATCCCCTTCCTCCATTCATTCAGACCTTTCTCTTCAGGGGAAGCTGTTAATGGTAGTAAGTGTTCACTCAGTGCCACCACTCACGAATGTCTTTTTCTGTGTGTGTACTATGTGCTTTATCTGCTTCTCAAAGCAACTTTGCAAAGCTGACATTCTTATTTCCCATTTGACAGATAAGGAGAACAGGGCTCAATTTATACAAGTAGAGCATTAGACAAGGGGTGGGGCCCACTGACCTGGTGCTCAGGATCACTAGCTCTTGCTGACAGAGCTATCTGGGAACCCAGGGACTGAGCTGTATTCACTACCCACAAGACTGTCACTACTCCTATTACCCTGTTTTATCCCTAGGATCTGCTCATCTACTTTTGGCAGTATTTTCTCAAAGTGGAATGGGGGGAAAGTGTTTGCATTAGTAAGTGTCTGCTCAACAATAAACACATGGCAGGGGGCCTAGTCCAGTTACACTGCTGCATGCTGTGGAGTGTTATGATTTTTAAGTTGATTAATTTTAGTAGGTTATTCCAATAAAAAAAAACACCCATAACATACGGGTACATTAATAAGAATTCCAGCAATATGAGCCGAGCGTGGTGGCACACGCCTTTAATCCCAGCACTCGGGAGGCAGAGGTAGGAGGATCGCAGTGGGTTCAAGGCCACCCTGAGACTACGTAGTGAATTCCAGGTCAGCCTAGACTAGAGCGAGACCCTACCTCGAAAAACCAAAAAAAAAAAAAAAAAAAAAAAAAAAAAAAAAAAAAGAAAGAAAAAAGAATTCCAGCAATATGTGACTATCTTTACTGAAAGAATCACTGAAGGATGAAAGAAAAATAAACCAGAGAAAAGAAATGGGATGTAAGGCACAGGAACTAACTAATGTGATATGTTGGCCATGCTAACAACTGTATGTAAAATATTAGTTTAAACATTAAAATCTAAACAACAATAAGGAAGAAGGGTGGAATGGGTTGCTCAGTGGGTAAAGAGTAGCTAGATCCTGTCTTGGGGGAAATTTACATATGAAAAATGTTTAAGTTTCATTAGAGGGTTGGAGAGATGACTCAGTGGTTAAAGATACCTGCTTGCAAAGCCTGCCAGGCCAGGTTTGATTCCCCAGTACCCACATAAAGCCAGATGCATGAGGTGCTATATGTATCTGGAGTTTGTTTGCAGTGGCAAGAAGCCCTGGCATGTCCATTCCTCTGCTTGCAAATAAATTTTAAAAATTTAAAAATAAACTTCACCAGAAAAAATTGCAGTTGAGTATGTATGTTAAAATTTAAGACTGCTGGTTGCTGGATGCCTTTAATCCCAGAACTCAGGAGGCAGAGGTAGGAGGATCACTGTGAGTTCCAGGCCACCCTGAGACTACATAGTGAATTCCAGGCTGGCCTGGGCTAGAATGAGACCCTACCTTGAAAAACAAAAACAAAACAAAATTAAGAGTAACTTCTGTAAAGACAGAAATATAATTCAGAGCTTTTGAACCCAAAGAGTAAAGAAGGAAAAATAGGAAACTGATAGTCTAACAGACAGTAATAATGGAGGGGGGAGAAAATAAGCAAGAAACAACAAAATATAAAATAAAAATACAAGTCAAGGAGGGAGAAGTAAAAACGTTAATATGCCATTAATTACAATACACACGAAGAGATTAAACAATCAGACAAGATTTTTTTATATTTTTGTGAGGCAAGGTGTCTGTATGTCATCCTGGCCTGGAATTCATTGGTCTACAGACCAGACTGGCCTTGAACTTGCAGAGATCCTCTTGCTTCAACCTCCTCAGTCCATCACACAATTCAGGTAGGATTTTCAAAAATGCTAACTACAGGAAACAAGTCAGGGCTGGGGATCTAGCTCCGTGTACAGCCTTTGCTCAGTATGTGAGGCCCTGGGTTCAACCCCCCACCAAAGTACCACCAAAACCAAAACAAAACACTGGATGAGGCGGTACATGCCTTTAATCCCAACACTCAGGAGGCTGAGGTACCAGTATGAGGCCAGCCTGGGCTCCAGAATGAATTTCAGGTCAGCCTAGGCTAGAGTGAGACCCTGCCTTGAAACAAACAAACAAGCACACAGAAAAAAGAAAAGAAGAAAGAGAAAGGAAAGAAAAGAGTTAGATAGAAGAATTGGAAAAATAAAGCAATGAAATAGATATGGTCTGCTAACCCTAACCCAAACTATAATCAGGGTACTCAGAAGGCAAAGGCATTAACAATCACTTACAGGCACTCAATAAAAAGCCTCCAAGTCAATGGTTGAAGGCAGGGTGAGGCTTCTGGTAAGGTGTCAGTGAGGCCTGGCATCTTGCAGAGCACTTAGAGAACTTGGGCATATATTGGGCCTGCTGGGTGCAGGGCCCTATGCTGGGTGTGTTGGGAGAACACTGAGGAAGATGACACCCTGGAGGGGCTGATAGTCTGCTGGAAAAGAGACAAGGAATCAGAAAAGGACAAGTACAGGAGTGTAAGGACAGAGACATATCAGAGCAGAAGCAACAGGACTGTCAGGAAAGGCTGCCTGAGGTGATGCCTGTGAGTCTCAAGGAGGGGGGACTTGTGAGGGGCAAAAGGGAGGGAGGTGGGAAGGGATTGTGATCATGGTATATTGTTCATATTCATGGAGAACTGTCCAAGGAAACGGTGAGGATTCTCCAGGGACAACAAAGGTTAATGTCCAGAGGTGTTGAGTCTTTGTAGGAATCACAAATGGCTTGAAGCTGCTGGTGGGTAAACTTAAGACAGGCATCGCAGCAGATGAGCCTGGAGGTGAAGTTCAGGTACTAGATCAAGGAAAAGAAATGGGTCCTCTCCACCCAGGGCTTAATACTCAAAAGACTGAGTTGGGTATAATTTTGCATTCCTTCCCATTCCTGGGGACAGAGTTTCAGACAAGGAATCTGTGGGGGGAGGGCCAGACAACGGAAGCTGGGCATTACGTAAAACCCATCACTGATACAAGCTTGCTACATACAGGGCTGCAGAAGGCTTGCTGAGTTCTTCCCTGGGGTGGGAAGATTGGCGGGCAAGTGATCACTGGGAAGCAGGAAGGGACGTCTCTGGGGCAAGTGCTTGGGCACTCTTGCTGAAACTCAGCCGAAGGAAACTCAGTCGAAGGAATCTTGAAACTGCCTTTGGACAGCAAGAAGCCTGCTTCCCTGGAGAGTGATTTCTGAATGTGCATTTCTCATTAAGGAGATTATGGAATGTGACAGTTCATTAATCATTAAAATCTTACAGATCCATTATATATAAAAACAATACCTGTCATACCCACAACTACTCAGTCTCTCTGCCAATTCCACAAATCCACCAGCAGAATAAATAAAATTTGTGGGATAAAACTATGACAGTCCTCCAATTGCCACCACAAGCCTGGCAACGTTGGCTGGCACCAGGGCTCTGAAACACTGCTGTCTACAAGGCCCCTTTGGGTATCCAGGGCAATCACCTCACATCTATTCAATAGCCTAGGTCTCCCTGACCTCTGCCATCCCCCTGGCTGAGCTAATCTTAATACAGCATGTCCTTTAGACAACCTCAGGCTTCTGCACTCACTGCTTATGGGCTCAGGCCCAAGTCTGTGGTCTATAATCTATCTGACCGCCATTTCCCTAAACACAGGGCTTGGCTCTAGCTGGTCTGTTCTCTCCACAACATCCTAGCTACTAAGTCTGCAGGGCTCCTGATGGGCTACCTGGCACATACTGCCTATCCTATTCCACTTTGAGAAGGAAGCGCTTCCCAATAGTTCTGCCTCCTTTTCTAACCACCCACAGCACCTGCTGGTCTCTCTCCTCACCTTCAGTTTAGCCCTGAATCACACTCTTTTTTTTCACACTCTCACACTCTTTTAATCATGAATGCATGAAACAATGCAGCTGAAAGTAAAGAAGACAGTACCCATTATACCAAGACCACACAGCCACTCTTCTTGCACACAGATCACAGCCCTGCAACCGAGAAGATGCACAGCTGCAGATATTTAGAGTGCTTCTATAATAATAAAGGTACAAAATTATCTAATTGCAGAGAAACATCTATTAAATGAATCACAGCACATCCACTAAAATGTTTATAAACAAGCTGGTGCACACCTTTGATCCTGGCACTCAGGAGGCAGAGGTAGGAGGATCACTTGTAAGTTTGAGGACAGCCTGAGACTCCATAGTGAATTCCAAGTCAGCCTGGGATAGAGCAAGATCCTAACTCAAAAAACTGAAAAAAACAAACAGCAACAAAAAAGCAGGATATATAAATATATGGAAACTAAGATAAGCATAGCACCTGCCTCTAGCATATTAACATTTATAAAAATACAGACTTGTAAACTGGATGTGGAGGGCTGAAGAGATGGTTTACTTGCTTGTAAAGCCTATCAGCCTGGTCTCAATTCCTCCAGAACCCATGTAAAGCCAGATGCACAAAGTAGTGCATGCTTCTGGAGTTTGTTTGCAGTGGCAGGAGGCCCTGGCATGCCCATGTGCACACATTTTTTTTTCTCTCTCTCAAATCAATAAATAAATCACTGGTCGTCCAGTCTGACTGAAAAAAAATGACATTACTAGACTCAGGAAATAAAGTGGAAGAGCAATAGAAGAAGACACCTGATGTTCTCCTCTGACCTTTGTGTGTGTGTGTGTGGACATGGGGCACGCCCATCTGAGCACACATGTGCATACACTATACATACACACACAAAAAAAATCATTAAACTGGGTGTGATGGCTCACATCTATAATTGCTACTTGGGGAGCAGAGCCAGGATGATTTCAAATTTGAGGCCAGCCTGGTGAGACCCATCTTAAAACAAAAACAAAGAATCCCACACAGCGAAGGTTCACTTTAGGTTCTCCTTGGTGGTGGCTTCATGGATGTTTTAGTATGTAAAAATACTAAATCCTAATAGTTTTGAAATTTTTCTCATTTTTTCAATGAATTAGTCTTATCAGTATTCCTTTTTTTTTTTCATAATGTTTCCAACTAGTTGAAAAAAAATACAGAAAGGATAGACCACAAGAAGCTCCCATCCTTCCCACCCTCCCTCAATTCCTCTGAGGGGATCCCCACTACCAGTCTAGTCCATCCCTCCAAAGATGTCCTCTGTAGAGCACCACTTTTATAATGACAAGTGCTCACTGAAGAAGTATCTCTCAGCCGGGACAAGATTTGAGGAGGCATGTTTGTAGTGGGACTTGCTGAACCTGGGATGACCCATGTCCCCCAGCCCTCATCTACACAGACACAACGGCACAGGGGAAACCTCACCAGAGCCCCTGGCAGCCCGGCCACTTGAACAGGAGGGTGATGCGAGTCCGTCCCCCCAGGTTTTGGTTTCCATTTCACTCCCCGAGGACTGTTGTAACTCAGGGAGTAGAGGTGATGGCTGTTCTTTCCCTGCTCTTGCTTACAGTCTAACAAGACAAATGCATGCAGTGGTTGCAGGCCAAGCTTGGGCTGGACATCAGGGATGCTCTTGGGCATGAGTGGTCCCATAAAGAACAGGAAGTATGGTAACACTGGACCAGAGAGGAAAAACTGCTGGTCCTTCATGTACTGCTTAGTACAAGGGTAGGACTGGAGGGCTGGTTCTGGTCCAGGAAGCACAAGTGGGACCAGGTGTTTTTGGCTCCCCTCTTGTGGTAGTTTGAATGTATGCCCCACATTGACTCAGGTCTTAGAATTAAACTTGTAACTTGGATCTCCAGCCACCTAGCTGAAGGAGGTGACACTGGGGCAGATCTGAATTCCAGCCCAAAGGTATGCAGAGAGGTCTGAGCTCTGCCTGGGTTCTGCTTGCTGCTGATTTGTGCTTGCCGCTTTAGTGTTTGCTAGCTGTTTGGTTGTTTCTCTCTGCTTGAAGTATGGAAACAGCTTCTTTCACCATTGATGGAACTTCCCTGGATCTGTAAGCTGAAATAAATCCCATAAACTGTGCCTGGTTTAGATGTTCATACCAGCAAAGTGAAAATAAATCCCATAAACTGTGCCTGGTTTAGATGTTCATACCAGCAAAGTGAAACTGTCTACGACATCTCTCTTAACCTTTTTTAAAAATAATTATTTGTTTGTAAGCAGAAAGAGACAGGGAGAAAAAAAAAAAGAATGAGCATGCCAGGGGCTCCAGCCACTGCAAATGAACTCCAGATGCATGTACCAACTGTGCATCCGCTTCAAGTGGGTACTGTGGAACCAAACCTGGGCTGTTAAGTTTTGCAGGCAAGCACGTTAACCACTGAGCCATCTCTCTAGCCCCTTATCTTTTTTTAAAAACTATATTTTATTTACTTATAAGAAAAAGAGAGAGAGAGAGAGAGAGAGAGAGAGAGAGAGAGAGAATATATGGGCTTCCCAGGACCTCCAGCCACTGCAAACAAACTTCAGACATACTTTGTACATCTGGGTTTACATGAGTACTGGGGAATTGAACCCAGGCCATCAGGCTTTGCAAACAAGCGCCTTTAACTTCTGAGCCATCTCTCTAGCCCCTCTCTTACCTTCTTTATATATAACCTATGATACTACTTTTCTGTAAAAACAAAATTGATTTTTTTTCAAGTACAAAGTACTTTTTCATTTAAAAAACTTACACCAGGGTACCAATTCAAGGCTTGTTCATACTGTGTATCTAATTATTAACAATAAACAAAATTTCAAAAAAAACAAAAACCTTACACCATAAATGGCCAGGCATGATGATGTACTTCTGTGAGTTTGAGGCTATCCTGGGCTACATAATACAAGATTCTGTCTCAACACACCCCACAAAAAACCCTCATACTATACAAAGCAACCCCTATGGCATTCCCTCCTACCTCAACATAAGAAGGAAGTTTGGTGTAAATCCTTATAACTCCATTACTGAACATAATAAAAGCATATTTTAGATGAACATAATATTCCAAGAGTGATGCCTTTTACTTGTGGACACTTTTATTTCAGTTTATTGGGATCTATTTTGTTCTTTTTCATGGCTCCCTGTGATTCCATGCTACAATCATTTACCCATCTCTTCTATAAATGAGTTTGGTTCCACTAAGAGTAATACTGAAAAAGCCAAATTTACATTTTTTGTACAGTTGGGAAAGTAATTCTAATTGGTAAAAGACTAGAATTGCTAATGGGTACTCTCTTTCCTCCTCTGGCGTGGGCAGCATGAGACAGGGTGTCCACCCTTGTCCTCAAGACATAGGGGACAAAATGGATAGATGGCTTTTAAAAACTACTATATACTTATTTAAATGATAAAGGAATCCCAAACTGATTTTAGGATCAGAAGGGCCCTTGGAGGTGATTTATTCCAAGGGATACCAGGGATGGCTGTGCAGCTATATAACAAGATGAAAGAGCCATATGCAAATCACAGTCCCTCAACACTGGTGTGTGACCAACTGCACACAGTTTCATTGAATCTGAGATGTAGTGTGTCACCTCCGAAACAGGTATCCTTAAACCTACATAACATGATTTTACCAGATAAGTAACTATAAGAAACAAGGTTTTAATTATACAATTCCATGCCTGGCACCCACTGGACACTCCCTAAATGTTAGCGAGACCTCCAAAGAGATGGAAGCTGTCACAAACTGAGCAGCCCTTGCCTATGCAGGCCCCTATCTGCCCCCAGCTTCTAGCCAGGAGCTCTAGTATCAGAAAGAAAGTCTGGAACAGGGTCGGACATCTGGCGCAAGCCTTTAATCCGTCCCAGCACTTGGAGGCTGATGTAGGAGGATTGCCATGAATTTGAGGCCAGCCTAGGGCTATAGAGTTCCAGATCAGCCTGGACTAGTATGAGATGCTACCTTGGGTGTGTGGGGGTGCAAAAAGAAAGATAATCTGCAACAGACATTGTCAGAGGAGGAAGACTCCTGAGAGCAGATGGGCAGAGTCTTCAGCAAGAAAAGGACCACCCTGAGGGTGGCTGTGATGAGCACTTGGTACCAACTCTGGTCTGTCTGCCCTGGTGGTGTCTCAGCAAGGAGTGGACTAAGCAGTGACCCGATAGGGCACAATTCCTGGAAGAAGAGCTGAAGTTAGTTGCTCTTTTGTTATCTCTGGGTGTTTTCAATCTCTCCTGCCATCTGAATACATGTAATTATGTGCTTGGTCATGATAGTCCAGCATACACATATATTACATATGTAAACACAAATTAATGATGGTAATGATTCTCGCTTCTATGTATTCTGTAATGCATGTGTTATTTCTTAACGCTTTACAACTATGTGAGCCTATGTTTCTGCCTCCAAAGTGTTGGGATTACAGGTGTGTGGCATCATGCCTGGCTATATTTATATGTATATATTGCCTGTGTGTGTTGGGGTGTATGCATAGATATGAATCCATGCAGTACCCTATGTGCTCACCTGCTGCAGGGTATGCTTGTCAAAGCCCATACTCAGTCACATCACTGAATCCCCTTTCCAATAAGCTACACTTTCAAAATTGGGACTCAAATGCAGAATCTGTTACAAGTCAAAGATCTGTTAGTAAGAAACCTGGGGATTGACCCAGGAGAAGGCATCGTAATGAGAAGACGTGAACAGACAGCCTATGTTCTAGAAAAAGGAGTAGAGAGCAGAATCCAAGCTGGATTTGTGGCAGGCCCGTGTCCTTTGCCAGCTACTGGGACCAAGTCTGGAAGAAAGTTCAAATTTGCCATTCCTTTTTATAAAGTCTGGCTCTAGGCTTCTGGAGTCTGTGCTACAGTTCTTCTGCACCAGCCTTAAGCACCACATGCCCAGTACTTGGACTGCAGGCCTGATGAGCATCTTAATTCAACTTCCAACTGTTTTTGCACTAGGAGAACTGACACAAATAGAAAGGATGCCACAGAGCTGGCAGATGGCTCAGCAGTTAAAGGCACTTGTTTGTAAAGCGTGTAAGCCCTGGTTTGATTCCCCAGTGCCTACGTAAAACCAGAAGCCCAAAGTGGAGCAGGCACCTGGAGTTCATATGCAACGGCAAGAGGCCCTTGCATGCCCATACTCACTTTTTCTGTCTCTCTCAAATAAATAAATATTTCTTTTTTAAAAAAGGATGCCACAGGGAGCATTTGATCCAGAGACCAATATGAAAGTGGGACTCGTGGAAACCCGGGAGAAAGAGTACTGAGGAAAAAAAAAAAACTGCATACACTTTATACATTAAGAAGCAAGAATAATTGATGATGTTATGAAAAAGAATGTTGTGTTATTAAACTCTGCAAATTGGAATATTTTGTGTCAGTAAATGCTCTCAGGAAGTGGAGGTTGAAATGTTTGCCATTCAACAAGGACCTATGAACAAAAACTATAGGGATATCTACTGTCCTCAACCCTAAATCCTTTCCTCCTGTTTGGTGTCTGAGGCAGGGTCTAGCAACGTAACCCTGGCTGGCCCTGAACTCAATCTTGCTGCCCCAGCCTCCTAGTGCTGGGATTAGAAGTTTCTTTGATAAATAAAAATGTACTTTTATGGTCTTGCCAAGCCTTGGGGTCATCATTATAGGCAATACCTCAGTTATGAAAAACAATGCTGGTGAAATATCACAGTGCCCTACTTTCTAGGTTTGTAAATCTGATTTTCATAAGTGGGACTGGCTTCAGGCTTGTAATAAAATGAAGACAGGTTCAGGCTTCCTATGAGGGAGGAGACTTGAAGTTCATTGTAGTCTGGTGGCTGGTTCTGAAATTGAGGAAGTAGATTGAGGAACTTCAGAATAAACAAGAAACCCAAACAACTTGACTTTCCACAAAAGACTTCCAGGGCATGGGGAGGAGTGGAAGCAAGCACAGGGTCCACTCTATTCTTGCTGTGGAACCCTAACCATGACCTGTGTCAGATGCTGTCCTATATACTCTTTGACACACTGACATCAATTTACACTAAGGGGTCATGGGCTGTATTTTTCCAGACATGGGGTATGAAAGGAACTGTTCTCAAGAGAATTTCAGACTGGTTCCTTGGTGAAGGGAGGAAAACTAAGAAAGAACTTACAGCTCTCATGTTCTCATTCTGACCAGCAGGGCCTGATAGGGGGAGTGTGGATGTGTCTTGTAACTTTCTTCTTTTCTTTTTGTTTCTTTTCTCTCTTGTTTATGTCTTTTTCGAGGTAGGGTCTCCCTATAGCCCAGGCTGGCCACAAACTCAAGGTGATCCTCCTACCTCAGCCTCCTGAGTGCTGGGATTAAAGGCGTGAGCCACCATGCCTGGCTTCTTTCATTTTTTTAAAGCCTTTATTGCTGTTTGTGTGCCTGGGGAGAGAGGGGGTGTCCACACGCCAAAGCACAAATGTAGATGTCAAAGGATAAGCTCAAGGTCCCTGTGCTCTTCTTCTACCTTCTTTGAGACAGATAAGGTCTTGCAAGCTTAGCTGTACCCCCACACACTTCTCCACCTCCCCCAAAGCTTCTAATTCTCCGGGTTCTGCCTCCCACTGTCATAGGCACACTGAGAATTACAGATGCATGCGCCACTTTGTGTCCAGCTTTATATGGGCACTGGGGACTGGAACTCTGGTCAGCAGGCTTTATAAGCAAGCACCTTTAACCACTGAGCCATCTCCCAGCCCAGTTATCTTACACTTTCACTCAACAAACACCTACCCTACCAAGTAGCCACCATGTTCAGGTGCTGGATTGGCTAGTGGGAATACGATGGTGATCAAGACAGACAAAAATTTTCCTTTTTCAGGTGACTCTGAAAGGCCATCTTGGAATGCTGACCCTTGTCAAAAGTCCAACCATGGGTCAGGCCTTGGATCATGTGCCTATGATTCAGGTCTGAGGGGCACCAAACACTGTGTGATTCTATCCTGAACTATGTTTGAGCACGTTTCTACTGATTGTGCCTTCACTTTTGAACATGCTTGACTTTCCCCTGGAGTGCTGAACTTTCCAGATTGTTATCAGGCTCCTATTCCAAACTGACAAGCAGAACAAGGCCCCAGGGTGAGAAGATGAGAATAATGCTGATGCATTCCTGCTCAGACACCTGCAGACTATAAGGGGGAGGGTGTTCTGCCCGGGAGCTCTGTGTGACAGTCTGTACTGACTCAAGATGTCTTGTGTCTCCTTCCATGTCTACTTTCCCTCCACAGTGAGTTCCTTCAGGGCAGTGCCTCAGTTCTACTTGGTCTTTTTGTTTGGTTTTGTTTTGTTTTTTGTGGTTTTTTGAGGTAGGGTCTCACTCTAGCCCAGGCTGACCTGGAATTCACTATGTAGTCTCAGGGTGGCCTCAAACTCACCAAGATCCTCCTACTTCTGCCTCCCAAGTACTGGAATTAAAGGTGTGCACCAATATGTCCACCTCTGCTTGTTTTTTACAGATGTTCAACTCACAAAGGTCTAAAGTTCCAATAAGCTGAAAACAGGGTGGGAGAGATGGCTCAGCAGTTAAAGGTGCTTGCTTTCAATAGCTGAAAATACTGTAAACATGCATGTATTTAAGATACCTAATGTCATAGTTTGCCAACTGTCACAGGTTAACAACACAGCAAATTGTAGAGTGTTGATTATGTCCCCTCATGACAGTGGGGCTGACGGAGAGCTGTAGCTCACTGCCTCTTCCAGCATCATCACCACAGTCTTGTAGCACACATTAGGAGCTCAGGAAGAGATCACTAATGAATGCCTACTGCTTCTGCACCAGAAGGTCAGAAAACAAAGTTGAACCATCATTAGTGAAGGATGGCTGTGTGTTCTAGGCACGAGCACAGCTGGGCTCAGCTGCCTCTCTTGGTGAGCATTCCTTGAGTGAAGTAACAATAGGTTGGGGGTGGGAGGGGTGGTGCACACTTATAATCCTACCATTTAGGAGGCAGAGGCAGGATGAAACTAGTCTGGTCTATATAGTGAGTCTCAGGTCAGCCAGGGATACATAACAATGCCCTGCCTCAAATACATACATACATACAAAATAAATTGAGGGCCACAGGCTCTGAGAGCCTGCCTAGATTGGTATATGTGGGCAGAGAGGCTGCAGAAGGTCACATCACAGTGGTGATATTCTGACTGCACTCCACCAAGAAAGCCCATCACCCTCTTCCCTAAATGCTGACCTGGTGACCCATTTGTTTCTAAGTGAGTGGGAAGAGGAACCTCTGAACTGTAGAATATCCTTCACCTGGGCTGATCGGCATATACATGTGATGGGAGGTGGTACACACCCTACCTATCTTCTGCAGGTCTCTCTGCAGAGCTGTTCCAGGAGAGACTGCTAGCATGGCTCAGGGCGCCACCTTCACCCAGTTACCTCCCTCCCCAGGTGCCATCTCAACTGGCAATCGCACCCTCATTTGGTGCTAAGTCCCCCTTTCCTCCCAAGTCTCCCAGCAATACCTTATCAATCAAGAGTCATTCTGGCTAGTGAAAGGAAAGGTCATTGTCAGCAGAAGGATTGAGCTCTTTGCACATATCATCCAGATATAACATTGTGCTTTTACCTTCAAGGAAGGGCTTCTCACTAGAAGCCAGACAGAACCAGCTGGGATGACTTTGGGCTCCTCTGGCCAACTGCAAGCCCAGGCAACATGCCACTTCTCTGAGAGTGTGTGTGGGGGGGGGGGGGGGGGAGAGAAGAAGGAAGGAGGAAGGAAGGAAAGAAAAAAAGAAAGGAAGAAAAAAGAAAGAAAGGACACACCAGGGCCTCTTACCATTGCCAACAAACTCCAGATGCATGTGTCACATTGTGTAGCTGGCTTTATACGGGTACTGGGGAATTGAACCCAGGCCATCAGGCTAGAAAGCAAGCACCTTTAACTGCTGAGCCATCTCTCCATCCCCATCTTTAGAGAAGAAAGATGCCAGAGCTTCGTGGTGCCCAGTAGATTTTGAACCAATCAATCACCGATAGTCACTCAATGCCCACTTTGTATAAGACACTGCTTGGGGACATAGGAAAGTGCCCTGAAGGTACAGACAACCTTTGAGACTTCCGGGTAACCCTGCCCAGAATTGTGTTTTCTTAGCAACCTTGGCCTCCTTTTAATCACATGAAGGTATAAGAGAGCCTGTTTACTTTTTCCACATAGGCTCCACCCTTCCCAGGCCTGGCAGAGCTTGTAGGACAGCTGAGTGATGGGGTTGGTATGGTGGAACAAAAGGAGGAGCTGGTCAAAAACATAAAAATTCCTGCTCCGGAGAAGCTCCTTTATTCAGTAGCAACAGAGCACACAGCGAAGGGCCCAAGTTTTAGGTCACACTCGGCCATCAGCCAGGTGAGTGGCAGCTTTATTCTATCTTTTGTAAAAAGGGGCACAAATACTAGTGAACGTCTCCATTTGGTATCAATAAGTAACTCTTTCTTGACAGAGTGGTTAAGGCCCAAAATTATGTAGCCATACCAGCCCAAAGCATACTGAAGAGATGGGGCTGGAGAGGACTCTGTGACAGGAGACCAGAGCACCTGCAGGGGAATTTCTGCTCCTCTGCTGCAGCCTCGCATGGTCAAGCCCACCTTGAAGATGACCCTGGACATGCTTGTACCAACACAAGTGAACAAGGCCAGGAAGGACGGTGTGACAACCTGATGGCTCATGGCTGACAGAATGAAGGTCAGCAGAGGCTGCAGCCACAGGGAACTGGGAACAAAGGATGGTTCTGGCCTTCCCCTGATGCTTCTTTATCAGACCAAACACAGACTGCAGAAGGGGAGACAAGCGAGGAGGTGGTGGACTTGCAGTCCCCAAGGCTTCTAGGAACCGAGGATGGAATGGCCTTTCCAACCTCTGGAGCTCTAGCAAGCCTCAGCTCAGGTGGCTAGGAGGAAGGTAGAGGTATAAAGGGTTTTCCAAAAGGTCTTCCATACCAGAGTATAGTTTGTAGCTCTCTACTCTGTGCCAAGGGATTTCCCAGATTGTCAGGCCTAAGCTCCTCTCCTACTGCTCTGTTGATTGTCATTGGAATTGAGCCATTTTCTACCCTCAAGGTGGCTGGACCCAGGAGTATGGGGACACTGCTGACCTGGGCTCTGAGCCCTAGCCACATGATGGGCCAGGGAATGGATCTGTCAGTCGGCAAGGCCCCAGGAGCCTCCCATTGGCTTCCTGCTCCCTAATCCTGGCCCTTGGGCTGGAATGAGGGTGATCTTTGGCAGAAGGCTTCTCAAAGAGGTCTGCTCAGGACTTCCTCTGCAACTGGGCTGGGGAAACAAATCGCCTGTCACCTACACCCCTGCATGGTGACTCACCTTCCAGAGAAAGTGCTCCACTCACCTAAACAAAGCTGATTGGAAAATGACTAAGGCACCTATCAAATGCAGGCTGGAGGTGGGGGGAGGGCAGGCAGTGACTGAACAAGGTCCTACTGCTCTGCCCGCGTCTCCCTCCTGAAGGCAAGTGCCACTCCAGGCCTGCCACCACTGCTTTCATTTTCATCTGAACTGAGCTCTGCTCAAGGCTTCACATCCGGTGATCTATTTTTTCTAAAAACTAGGTTCACTTTAGAAATGACTCGTTGGCCATCAAGACAGCTTCCCCAAGACAAAATGAAATGTTCTTTCAAAGGACTGTTAGCCTGATGGGAGAGAATTTATTAATTTATAATAAATTAATTTAATTTATTTTAATATGAATTCTTTTTCTTGTGAAATCTGAAGAAAAATTTGCAAGTACCTGACTGCAGACCCAGGGGCTCCAGACCTGGATGTGGAGAAAACTGACAAACATTTATAAAGGAGAAATGGGAAAGGAGGTGGGGGTCTTGTGTGCTGATGGGGAACCATACCCCAGAGAACCTAATGTCTCCTAGTCCTCCAAACAGAGATCTAGTCCTATTGTCTTATACACACAATATTCTCTTCCTCACCCAAAGTTAATACTGGGACCTCCATAACCATATGGAGGACACTGGGGAGCCCCGAGGAACCCCTAGACAGGCCCAGATCAGTTTGGTTCAGAGTCCTGGAAGGCTTGTGGTTGTTGTCTACTTAGGACCACCAATGCTGACCGGGCAGAGCCTGGACCTTTTTAGGCTCATCTAGAGTGTGGTGAAGGCAGGATACTGGTTAAGTCTGGGAGGACTTGACAGCCAAACCTTCCAGGCTGGAGAAACAGACCCTTGTAAGTCCAACAGAGAAAATGACTCTTGCCTGTCAGGATGTCTGACTCTTCTTGACATCATCTTACAGAAAACAGGTTTAGTTGGCAATGTGGTAACTGACAGTTTACTACTACCGCTATTACTACTATGACAACAACCAATAATAGTGACAGCCACTGTGCTGGGCCCTGCACACAGATCTCATTGCTTCTGCTTCAAACTGCCCCATGAAACATTTCTGATCTTTGTACAGATGAGGCACTTCATGCTCAGGAGTGAAGGATTTGCCTGAGGGCACACAGGCAGATAGCTGCAGACCCAGATCTGTTGGCATCAACAGCCTAAACCCACTGGGCACAGTGACACCACGGGTGGGTGCTGTCACTCTGGACAGCTCACTTGACCTCTGTCCTTAGTTTCTACATCTGAAAAATGGGCCGAAGCACACTTTTTCAAATGACTGGCTATCCATCTTTTAGGTTTTTTATGTTGTTTTGAAGCAGGGTTTCACTCTAGCCCAGGCTGATTTTGAACTCACTCTGTAGCCCAGGCTGGCCTCAAACTCACAACAATCCTCCTACCTCAGCCTCCTCAGTGCTGGGGTTAAAGGTGTATGCTACCATGACCGGCTAAGCTTTTATTAAGTAACAACCAGTATCAGTTCATCATTCATTGATTACTGATGTCAATTAAAAATTGTTATAATTAGGGCTGGAGAGATGTCTCAGTGATTAAGGCACTTGCCTGCAAAGCCTAATGACCCTGGTTCAAATCCCCAGTACCACACAAAGCTAGATGCACAAGGTGATGCATGCATCTGGAGTTCATTTGCAGAGGCAGGGAGCCCTGGAACACCCATACTCACTCTCTCTCACTCTCTCTCACTCTCTCTCTCTCTCTCTCTCAAATAAATACATACAATTTTTTTTAAAGCAGTAAAGCACTGGAGAGATGGCTCAACAGTTAAGACACTTGACTGCAAAGCCTAATGACCCTGGTAGGTGGCTCATGCATCTGGAGTTCATTTGCAGCGACTGGAGACCCTGGTGTGCCCATTCTCTCTGTGTCTCTCTTCTCTCTAGACCTCTCTAATTGCAAATAATTTTTTAAAAAAATATTTTATTTATTCATTTTCAAGCAGACAGAGAGAGAGAGAGAGAGAGAGAGAGAGAGAGAGAGAGAGAGAGAGAGAGAGAGAGAGAGAGAGAAAGAGAGAGAGAGAGCACCAGGGCCACTACCTTGCGGGTCTGGTTTATGTGGGCACTGGGGAATTGAACCCGGGTCCTTAGGCACTGGAGGCAAGTGCCTTAACCGCTGAGCCATCTCTCCAGCTTAATTTAATTTTTAAAAAGGCAGTAAAATATAATATTATTATATTTTAGTAAAATATAATAATTTCTTAAATATATATTTAAGAAAAATGGGTTTCCTTAGGATTCATGTCCATTTTACTATGGCTTCATTTATATTTATTTATCTATCTATTTATTTTTGGAGCAGAGAACAAGAGAGGGAGAGAGAATATAGGAATATGGGCACACCAGGGCCTCTTGCCACAGAACACTGTCACTGAGGCAGTAAGACAAGCCCAGAATTGGGGACCCCATCTTAGCATGCTGCTCCATGCATCTGAAATGCTCTCCTGTGCTACCTGGCCTGGCCTGGCCTTCCCCTTCTACTTCACTGCCACCCACCTTTCAGTAGGTGCCACAAGGAGCCTCCGGCCCTCCCAGTTTAACGCTCACCCTTTCCATCAAGATGCTCAAGCCCACTCCTTTCCCTTATGCAGGATCCTGGTGTGCAGAGCCCAGGAGAGCTGGCTTATCCTTAGATCTCCCAACATCCACTTCCCAAACTGATCTCTCCCCCTCCCCAACCCACTTCACGATGGTGCCATCAAAAGTGCCCAGAATGCGCGGATGCTTCCAGTTTAACTGAAATACTAAAATGGGGCAAACAGGAAGCATCAGACACAACTGCGGTAGTGACTTATTAATCACGAAAGCAGAATTTTAGTTGCATTTTAACCTTTGCCAGGAAAAAAAAAAGCTTTGAGATGGTAGGAGCCATTGGTGGAAATATGATGCCTCTAGGTGTAGTAAGCTGACTTTTTTAGGCTGAATTTGGTTTTAAGATTTCTACTTTCTCACCAAGAAGAACAGCTGTTAAGCCAACCAGGATGAATCTGTCAACTCTTCCCAAGGAAGGTGTGCCTGTTAGGAAAGCCCATGTCCACTGAGACAGGAAAAAAATAGGAAATGAAAAGTGACTTCACAGGTTAATGTGATGACACAACACTCTTAAGAGGGGGCCAAAAAGCCCAAACAAACAACCTGGGATTAAGCTTTTATCTCCTTCACTACCCTACAGATCTCTCATCAGCCCCTGGCCACAGATGGATCTTTATCTCTCAACCAAAAAACTCAAGACAGTTGTCCAGGGCTGGATAACCAATCAGGACCAGCCCTCTTCTGGGCCTTGGGTGATACACAAACACCCCAGGCAGATCACAAAGGAGTTAGTGTTCATCAGGCAAACCAGAATGAGGAACCAAGCCTCCATCTGCTGAGGCTACATAGCACAACCAGACATTTTTGTTTAACAGATAAAGGCTCATTTGGCAAAGTGTCTGTAACATAGCTCCCACAAACCCTTAACAGATACCAGAGGGAAAAACCAAACCAAACCAAACAAAAACCTTCAGAACTGCTCCTTCCCCTCAGAAAACAATCAGAAGATGTCCTAAAGCTTCATTGCTCATTGCTATCTGATTTCACAAACTGCTCGTATATATTTCTGAGTACTTATTTCTAAAATTAAAGTCAGACACACTTACTTTTATTTTGAGATCTTCTGAGAAATTTATCACACCCTTCCAAATAAATCAGGGTATCTTTTTTTTCTTCTTTCTTTCCTGTGTTTTGAGGCAGGGTCTTGTTACGTAGAACAAACTGGCCTTGAACTCATAGTAATCCTCCTGCCTCAGCCTCTCAAGTGTTAGGATTACAGGTATGTACCATAATACCCAGCTTTCAAAATGTCTTAAAGGTATTTGAAAAATTCAGACGTTGGGGCTGGAGAGATTGCTTGTTTGCACTTGTGTGCAAACCTTGACAGCCCTGATTCGATTCCCCAGTACCCGTGTAAAGCCAGATGCACAAAGTGGCCTATGCATTTGGAGTTTGTTTGCAGTGGCAGTAGGCCACTTTCTCACTTTCTCTCTCTCTATCCAAATAAATAAATAAACATTGAAAAAAACTCAGAAGTCTGGCATCGCTCTAAAGGAAATGACTTTGACATCACTTTGAAACTATCAAGAGAAGATTCAAACCCTCCCTAAGAAAGACAAACACCTACCAAATGTCCTCTTCCACCCAGAGCATAAGCCCTCCTTTCTCAGCAGTTCTCTTATGTGGTCCTGATTCAGGGACATAGGGAACCCACCCTCATTCCTAGCTATGGGGCCCCAACCCCACCTGCCTTACCTATAAACTGACAATACTATCCATCTTACCACACAGGTAAGGAAATACAGGTATAAAGAGACTACGTAAAATACAATTCACCAGGTAAGATCTGTCTTCTAATCTTTCAGAAAAATCATGTTCCTACTCACAAGGTTTTCAATTTTTTTCCTAGAATAAACTTCAGTGCACTACTCTCATCACTGAATTTCATTCACTTTTGGAATGAATGAATCCTTAAATCGTTGATGTTAGCTGTCTACAGTAGGTAACAAACATAATTTTGTCATCACCAACACTGACTGCAGCACCTTTTCTCCACTCATCCTCTGCACACGTATAACACCCCTGCCCACCTTTTAGTGCCCAGGGAAACATTTCAACTTTAACGTGGAAGAAAGGGCTTTCGGGAGTTACTGGACAACAATGAAGCTTTCGGGCAGGTGGGGATCTCTACATAGGACAAGCGGCTTCTTTCTACCTGGTACCAGGTGACGACGAGCTTCGTGGGACCATTAAATCTAATAGTCTAATAGGGACGAGATGGGACTATTAAATCTAAGTACATATTTCGAGTCCCGAGTGAAACACCCAGAAGAATCACAAGCGCGGGTCTAGTGTCAGCGAGGAGAGGGTACTGCAGGTGGCCAGCAATGCCCGGCTGAGTGCCCACTTGCGCAGGCTGGGCCAGAGCCTTCTCCCATCACAGGTGACCCCAGGGCTTCCCCGGGGACAGCAAGAGGCCCAGGCAGGTGGGAGCCCGCACCTTCGGCTGGAGAGCACCGGGGACGCGGAGTGACAGAGCCGGGCCTGTCCGTGGGGCCGCCAAGCTCGCTGGCACCGGCGCTGGGGAAGGGGAAGGAAGCAGGGCGTCCCCGAGCGCGCGTGGCCCGTGGGCAGCGCTGCCTTGGAGGCTCGGGACCAGCGTGGCGCGTGCCGGGTGCCCATGGGTCAGACCGCGGACGCCGCGGACCGGGCCGCCCATCCCCACCACGCTCTCTCCGAGGGCCAGGCCGCAGCCTGACCCCACCCCCTCGGCCGAGGGGCGACCCGTTCCCGACCCTCCCTCGGCACCCCGGTTTAGGTCTCGGGGTACTGCCCGGTCACCTACCGGCCGAGCGCCGATCTCCCCAAACAGCGAGTCTGACGCGTCGCGGGCCAGCGATCTCCCGCCGCCTGCCGCGGACCGCTGAGCTCCGAGCCCACGGTCGCCCCGCCCCGCCCCCGCCCCCGCCCAGCCCCCCGCCTCCGCCCCGCCCCGGTCCCCTCGCCCCGCCCCGCCCGGGCCCCCGGCCCCCGGCCCGCCCCTCGCGACCACGCCTCCCCCAGTGGCGGCCACTTCATCCCGCTTCGCGCTTCCTTTCTTCGGCCGCAACGCGACCCTTTGATCCCGCCTACTTTTCCAGTAAGCCAATGAGACGTCCTGCCCTAGCCTGCCCATCATCCCATTCCCTATCACTGATTGGCTAATGAGACAAGGTTCCAGAAAAGGGCACTATTTCCGGCTAAGGTTTCTAGAGCTGGCTGGGCGGACTCGCAGCCAGAGGCGTAGGTGGCCCACACATGCGCGTTTAGCTTCTGGCAGTCTTTTTTTTTATTTTTATTTTTTTACCGTTCGCATTCTTTCGGGGGTTACGGGAAGGAAGGGCTAGTGTGCGCATGCGTGGGCATTCCCAGTTCTGATTTCGGTTACCTTGGAGACGGCGAGGCGCTTCGGGTTCCGCTTCCGTTCTGCTGGAGGGCGTGGCTTCTCGGGAGGGGGGGGCGTAGTGGGGTTGGGAGCACCACTGTTGGAGCACCTACTGTGTGCTTGGCTCTTACATGGAGCATCTGAGGATGCCTGCCTCCCTCGAGAAGCCGGAGACATGAGAGCTTTCCCGAGGGAAGACACCTGACCTTGGATCTGGGAACAGAGGCGTCTACCGGGTCCCTTCCCAATGGAGCAGAAGGGAAGGGGGTGGGGCAATATATTTTTATGTGATTCCTTCACCTCCCATCTTTAGTTGCTAATGTATGTTCTGCTGTTTACAGTGAACTTATATTTATAATAAAGAAATTACAGTCGGAGGCTGGAGGGATCATCAATGATTAAAGGTGCTTGCTTGCAAAGCCTGATGGCCCAGTTCCGACTCCCAGTACCCACGTAAAAACAGATGCACAAAGTGGTTTATACAATCCGAGTAGGTTTGCAGTGGCAGGAGGACCTGGCCTACCATATTCAGATCTCTGTTTTCGTCTCTCTCTCTTTCTTAAGTAAGTAAATATTATTTGAACAAGAAATTACTGTCAGGTGTGGTGGTGCACGACTTTAATCCCAGCACTTGGGAGGTTGAGATAAGAGGAACACTGAGTTCAAGGCTAGCCTGAACTACAAGAGTGAATTCCAGGCTAGCCTGGGCTAAAGTGAGATCAAGGGAGGAAGGCTGGGATTAAATGTAATTAAGAAATTACATTTTTCCCAACGTTGTAAAATGCAAGATGTGCTCTCTCCTACCCTGGAAGCCTAGCAGAGATCACTGAAATTGTGGGGACTGGCTCTGGCGGGAAGTGGGTACCCCTAATCCAGAACTGGCTTGAGAAATATAGTGCAACCTTTCTGAAAGAGTTTGAGCCCAAGTCCAGGCCACTGTCTGCTTGTAAGCACTTGATAGGCCTCGCTTCTTCTGGAGTCTGCCCTCAGCTGACATCTGTTGTTGGGGCTAGAGAAGACCATTTATTTGGCCAGTGGTAGAAAACCTACTTCACTGGCTTGCAGTGAGGAGGCTGAGGCAGACAATGGCAAGTTTGAGGAAAAACCCAATGGGCCGAAGAGATCCCTCCGGTTAAAAGTGCTTGCTTGCAAAGCCTGATGGCCTAGATTCAATACCCTAGTATCTGAATAAAACCAGATGTATAAAGTGTTGCATGTTTTTGTAGTGGTAATAGGCCCTGATGCACCCATTTTCTCCCATCCTTCCTTCCTCCCCTTTCCTGCCCTCTAATAAATGAATATTCAACAGTTTAGAACACACACACACACACACACACACACACACACACACACACAAATAAACCCCAACTTGGACCCCATACCTCCAGTCCAGAAATACACTTTCTTTGGTTGGTTTAATGTGTTTTTTTAAAATTTGAATTTGAATGCCTTAGAGTAAAACCTGAAGTTCCTTATAGCGCCAGCCCATGGTGTTTTATTCTCAACCGTGGCATACCTGACCCCTGGAAGCGTTTCTGAATGGTGGCTCCCACAGAGCTTATACTTTGGACTCAGTTGCCTTCTGGGCACATCCTAGCTCTGCCAGTGACCAGCTGGGAGACAGTAGGCTCAAAAGAAGTTGAGCTGGGCTCCTAAAACCTCCTTCCACCCTTATGGTTTTGCGTTTCAGTGACTCAGGGAGAGGCGGAGTTGAGCCAGATGTACAGGTTGGGATCAGGTCTTGGGAGCCTGTCTTTTCCCTCCCACCATCTGTTTGCCTCTGGGCACAGCACTTCTCAGGAAGATGTGGGCACAGACCCAGAATCTGCAGACAGTGCCTGAAGTGCCAGCTCGTTTTGATTTCTCCTTCCTTCACCCATCCTTCTTTAGCTTCCTGTACTTGGCTTTGTACTTGACACCTCTGGTCCTGGCTTCCCTGCATTCCCCACCTATCCCACCAAGATACCTGTCTTTAAACCTGCACTCATTACTAGGGTCTATTGGTGAAGTGGTAAATTCAAGTTAACTCAAAGCCCTGGAGAAGGAATCTCAGGTCAGCTTCGTGGGAGGAACAGGCTGAAGTAAGGAAAGCGGGAGAAGCAGGGCTTCTCGGTTTCAGCTACTTTTCTCTCGTCTCTTTCCACAGTGTGTGAGGCAGGATGAGAAACAGCCTCCCCACCAGGGTGAGCACTGGGGTGTCTGAATCTTGAGACGCTTTACACACCCTCTGGAAGCAGAGCTTCAGGGCAAAATGATTTCCTTCCAGCCTAAGTCGTGATAGTCTGGGCAGGCTTCTAGCCCTGAGTCACCAATGTGGCTTCAGCTCTGCTTTAAATAAAAGAGTTGACATTTACAGGATGACTCACACCTGGAGCAGTGAGCTAGGTTCTCAGTACCCAGGTTTCATATCCCATCTATTTCAAATGTGGAAACACAAGGGTAAGACTGTGGTAGTTCAAAAGAATAGCAGCTTCTGTTTTATGGTACTGGGGATGGAGCCCAGGGTCTTGCATATGCTGGGCACTAAGCTATATCCCCAACCTTTAGTTTTTTTTAAAAAAAACATATTTTATTATTTATTTGCAAGGAGAAAGAAGGGGGAGAGAGAGATGGGCATGCCAGGACCTCCTCCACTATATGTGAACTCCAGATGCATTCATTCACCATTCTGTGCCTCTGGCTTTTCATGGGTACTGGGGACTCAAACCCATGCCATCAGGCCTTGCAAGCAAGCACCCTTAACTGCTGAGCCATCTACCCAGCACTCAGGTTTTTTTTTTCAGTTTTGTTTTTTATAACCTGGGTCTCACGTTGCTGCACAGGCTGACCTGGATTTTGCTATATAACCCAGGGTAGCCTCAAACTTGGAATCTTCCTGCCCCTACTTCCCCAGTGTTGTGATCACAGGCATGTGCTACTGTGCCTGACTCAGCTTCTGTTTGTTTACTTTTCTCTCACGTTTTGGAAACGTATTTTAGGGGCTGGAGGGATGGTGTAGCAGTTAAGACGTTTGCTTGCAAAACAGAGGGACTAGAGTTTGATTCTCCAGTACCCACATAAAGCCAGATTCACAGGGTGGCACATGTGTCTGGAGTTCATTTGCAGTGGCTGGAGGCCCTGGCATTCTCTCTCTCTCTCTCTCTATATATATATATATATATACATATATATGTGTATATATATAATAAAAATCATTATTTATTTGCAAGCAGAAAGAGAGAGAGAAAGAGAATGGGTGGGCACGCCAGGACCTCCAGCTGCTGTAGATGAACTCTGGATGCATGCATCACTGTGTATCTGGCTTTATGTGGGTACTGGAGAATTGAACCAGGGTCGTTAAGCATTGCAGGAAAAAGTCTTAACCGCTGAGCCATCTCTCCAATCCTCTCTCTCTTTTAAATTATTTTTCAGGTTAGCACACAAAGTAATGGGTTTCATCCTACACATGTGTACATATGTGTCATTATACTTTGCTATCACTCATTTACTCCTTCAGCTTCTGTTTTAGTGGGGCTGGCCTGGCACTCACTCTCTAGTCCCAGACTGGCCTGGAACACACAGTGATCCTCCTACCTCTGCTTCCCAAGTGCTGAGATTAAAGGTATGTAACCACCATTACAGGCTAAGATTCTGGTTTTTAAGAGATAAAGTAAACCAGCCAAACACACCTGTAATCTTAGCACTTGAGAGGTGGAGGCTGGAGGATCAGTAGTTCAAAGTCATCCTTGGCTACATAGTAAGTCTCTAGACATTGCCAAATGTCTCCAAGGGAGCAAAGTTGTTCCCAACTGAGAACTCCAGCATAATTCTATAGAGTAGGAAGTGTTATTACTACCCCCATTTCATGGATGACCAAAATTAGCAGGCTTGGATGGGAATAACTTGCCCAAGGTCACTTTACTGTCATAGAAGATCCAGAATTCACACCAGGCATGACTCAAGAGCCTATGCTGTCTTCCAGGCAAGACACCACACAGTGATTTTTGGGGGTTCAAGGAGCCAAGTACTCCTCATCAGTTTGTAGAAATTTGTGAGGTGGTGAGAGAGATTGTTTGTCCTTTTCTGTTTGCCTTGGATAAGGGATTATCTTCTGGCAATTCCCACCATTTATGGTGTGTGGCCACATCCAGTGAGAAAGGGTCTGATGAATCGCCTGAGTGTGGATCTCGGGGCCACTCCTGTGAGATCCTGGTCTCAGATGAGCGCCAGCACGAGGCTGAGATGAGAGACCATGGTCTGGGGGTAGAAATTCCTGGAGAAGTCTTTTTGGCCAAGCTGCATTCACGAGGCCTTGCTGCCCCCACTTTGGACCTGCCCTGTTACTGCCACCAGTCCAGAGGTCTTGGATCACCATCAGGGAGGAGGAGAGGAAATGGAAGCATGGGTGCTTTCTCCCTATTTTGTCATTTCTGATCTCATGTTGGTAGCTTCAAAATGAACTGGGAATACTTACATCATAGGAATTGGTAAATGGGCTGAAATGATGGCTCAGTGGATAAAGTGCTTGCCTGCAAAGCCTAAGGACCCAGGTTTGAACCCCCACTACCCATGTAAAGCCAGATGCACAAGGTGGCACATGTGTCTGAAGTTTGTTTGCAGTGACTGGAGGCCCTGACATGTCTATTCTCTCTTTATATCTTCTTTTCTCCCCCCTCAAATAAATTTAATTTTTTTTCCGTTTTTTTGAGGTAGGGTCTCACTCAAGCCCAGGCTGACCAGGAATTCACTATGTAGTCTCAGGATGGACTCAAACTCATAGCAATCCTCCCACCTCTGCCTCCTGAGTGCTAGGACTAAAGGTGTGCACTACCATGCCTAGCTAATAAAATATTTTTAAAAAATAAAAAGTAATTGGTAAATAGCATGCATCAGTCTGCCCACTGCCCAAACTAATTATTAAACACTTAACAGCACACCACTACATGCTAATCCTGGCCGCTGCATGCAGCTCAATCTCACGCCCACCCCACAGGGGAGATGAAAAGGGCACCATAAACCACAGAGCTGGTGGAGGAGAGGAAAAGCCATCACCTTGGGAGTGAAGAGGAGAAGAGATACTATCTTGGAAAAGGGTTAAGATGCCTGGACTGGGGGGGGGTCCTCTGTGGAGCATTGAGCAAAGATGACCTTACCAAGAATAAGCCCTGGACATACCTTCCTGAGGCCCCCCCACACGGCCCGCTTCTTGAAGAAGGCTTGACTCACATTCTCACTTCTTGATTGTGTTTCCCCCTGCTAACTCACCTCCCTGCCTCCTATCTCCTCTCTACACTATCCCTGACCCTTTCCAGTAGTTGTAATTCTACCACAAGATCATTTACGTCCTATTGTTCCCCTGCTATTGATCACCCCAGTATTTCCTGCCCTCCATCATCTCTCTTCTTTAGACTTTCCCTTTCAGCCTACAAATGTGATCATATTCCAGTCTAAAATAATCAACCCAGCAAAAATTTCCCCATCCTGGCTTTCCCTCAAATCATCTTTCTTTCCCTCCCTCTCTCCCTCCCTCCCTTCCTTTTTTCTTAATTTCTTTCTTTGAAAGAGAGAGAGAGAGAAAGAAAGAATGGACACGCCAGGGCCTCTAGTCATTGCAAACGAACTCCAGATGCACACACTACTTTGTGCATCTGACTTTATATGGGTACTGGAGAATTGAATCCAGGTCCATAGGCTTTGCAGGCAAGTGCCTTAACCACTGAGCCATCTCTTCAGCCCCTCTAACACCATTTTCAAGTGTCTGCTTCATCTTCCATTTGACTGTATCCCTTGCTCTTGGTAAGGTCATCTTTGACCCCCCCACCTCAATCCAGGCATCTCCGTCCTTGCAGTAAATATGGTTTCTGCCATCTGCCCTTCTCTTTGTAAACACCTGCTGTCTGCTTCTTGGTAGATGTCTGTTTCAGTTCCTATCAGTAGTGGAGCACAGTGTGATCTGCGGAGTATTCATGTGTCAGGCTAGGGGAGGAGCACAGAGCCCTGGTCCTTTAAACGAGCTACTGCAGATGAGGATTTAAGGCGTCTGTGGGTGGGAGGGTAATGACAGGAAGTAGACTTCATCAGGTAGGATACAGCCTGGCAAGCAGAGCCTACTCTGAGTTTTCAAACAGAGGATAATGTGGGAATAGGTTACATGGGGGATGGAAGAGTGGAGGCCAGCAGATGAGTGACCAGGGATCCACTACTGCCCCCTGGTGGGAAGGCCTGGACAGGGTGGGGCCGTCTGAGACTGGGAGCCAGGGTCATTGGAAAGAAGGTGTTCATACAGTGGACACACCGACTCCCACAGCTTCCACTCAAGTCCAAGAGGGATGGGAAGAAAATCTAGGATTCTCCTCGTCTTCCACCTTCTAGATTCCCAGTAGAGCCTTTCACTGGTCCTGGAGCTTCCAGAGGTCAGTCACCCGCAGTGCAGAGCAGCCAAGGTGGGGCTCGAGAGCATAGGAGGACTGACTTCCTGGACGTGGACGGGACTCAGAGACGGAGGAGGTTTAAAACAGGGAAAGTATTTCCAGCGATCACTGACATCGACTGTAGGTCATACCTCGTAGGTTGGGCTAGGAAAAGATAGAGTAGAATGGAATCTGAGATTTATGGCTATAATATGGGCGGAGCTGCTGATTCCAGACCAGAAGGCCAGTGGGAGGTGAGACGTGTAGTTGGACTAAGGTAGTGTCTGGAGGGTGGGTGGATGGGACAGACTAGCAAGTTAGGGAGAGATTCAAGGAGTATCTTTAAATGCTGAGCCATCTCCCCATCCAGATGAGGGTTACCCTAGAGATATCACCTTCCTCCTGGTACCCTCATGCTAGCTTACCCTTTCCTCTTGCTACACCAATTATTCCTGTACTTTCAGTCCCTTGCTCAAAACTTTCAATGCCCCCCCATTGCTTACTGATAAATTTCAAGCTTATTATTTGGTTCTCAAAGTTCTCACAGTCTAGCCCACATTCACCTTTTGGGGGCTGGAGAGATGGCTCAGCAGGCAAGGCATTTGCCTGCAAAGCCTAACAACCTGGGTTTGATTCCCAAGTACCCATATAAAGCCAGATGCACAAAGTGGCACATGCATCTGGAATTGGTTTGCAGTGGCTGGAGGCCATTCTCTCTCTCTCTCTCTTTCTTTCTCTTTCTCTCTCTCTGTTTCTCTATCTCTCTGTCTGTCTCTCTATGCTTGCAAATAAATAAAATATTTTTTAAAATTAAAAAAGATTTACCTTTTGTAGGCGGGCGTGGTGGCGCACGTCTTTAATCCCAACACTCGGGAGGCAGAGATAGGAGGATCACCATGAATTCAAGGCCACCCTGAGACTACATAGTGAATTCCGGGTCAGCCTGGACTAGAGCGAGACCCTACCTCGAAAAACCAAAAAAAAAAAAAAAAAAAGAAAAGAAAAGAAAAGAAAGAAATCAAACAACCCAATCAGAATATTGGCTATGGAACTGAATAGAGAGTTCTCAAAGAAGAAATACAAATGGGCTTAAACATCTAAAAACATGCTCTACCTCCTTAGCAATCAGAGAAATGCTAATTAAAACTACTCTGAGATTCCATCTCACTCCTGTCAGAATGGCCATCATCAAGAAAATAAATAAACCAGGCGTGGTGGCACACGCCTTTAATCCCAGCACTCAGGAGGCAGAGGTAGGAGGATCACCATGAGTTCAAGGCCACCCTGAGACTACACAGTGAATTCCAGATCAGCCTGGAATAGAGTGAGACCCTACCTCGAAAAACAAACAAAAATTTACCTTTTGTGTCTGAATTTTTACCACTTCCCTGTGAACACCCTTTTGTGATACTCAACATTGCCCATGGCCTCCCATTTGAGCATCCAGGTGAGGCTGCAGACTGAATGCCTCCTCTCTAAGGATCATGATTCCCTGTTATTTATCTGTCAGTCTCTTCTCTCTGCACACAGTACATACCTTGATAGTGGCTTATGTTTTCCATATGGTGAATTGGTATTCAGTCAATGAATGTCAAACTAAATTAGTTTGAAAACCATTTCTCACTCATATCAAGAACATGCTGTTGGGCTAGAGAGATGGCTTAGCAGTTAAGGCGTTTGCCTGCAAAACAGAAGGACCCCAGTTCGATTCTCCAGTATCCACATAAAGCCAGGTGCACAAGGTGGTACATGTGTTGAGATCATTTGCAGTGGCTAGAGGCCCTGGCGCACCCATTCTATCTGCCTCTTTCTCTCTCTCTCTCAAATAAATATTAAAAAAATAACATGCTGTTGCTTCTTACTGTCAGTCACTTCAGAAGCCTGTTTCTAGTGGCTTCCTAAATCTCATCATTTAATTTTTTAATATAAATTTATTATCCATAATGAGTTACATTATTTAGTGGGCAAACCATGAGTTGTTATCCCAATCCATCATTTAATTTTTTTGGCAGACTTTTAGATGATTTATTATCATACTGTACATGCAAATTACTTTACCGATTGCCGATTGCAAGGTATCGGCTTCTTTCGGCATATTCTGACAGTCTATGTAAACTTACACAAAGTAACATTGGCCCTCACTAAAAGTCAGTTTCTACCATTAGTCTACCAACATTCACTTTTGCTCATTTCATATATTCTTTCTTCAAGTTCATGGCAAACATGCCCCATCATCCATTGCGAATTGAGTCCGTTTATGTATTTAATCTTAGTTCCCCACTGTGACTCCCAAATGTGTCCCATCTTCAATTTTAACCCTATGCTAGAAGTGCAAAAGATATAATCCTAGAATTCAAGAGGTAGAGACAGGCGGATCCCCAGAGAAAGCTGCTAGCTAGACTACCTGAATCAGTGAGCTCTGGATTCACTGAGAGACTCTGTCTCAATAAATAAAGTGAAGGGCAACTGTCATGGTTTGATCCAGGTGTCCCCCACAAACAAATGAATGTGTTCTGATTGACCGATCCTAAGCTGATGGCAGTTTGAGTTTTACAAACTCTCTGGAGCTGTGTTGTTGGGGGCAGCTTCCCCTTGCCAATGTTTGGCACACCTTCCTGCCGCTGTTTGCAGTGCTGTGGCGGAGGTGATGTCCACCCCTCTGCTCATGCCATCATTTTTCCTGCCAGGATGGAGTCTCCCCTCAAGGTGATAAGCCTAATAAACCCATTCCTCCACAAGCAGCTTTGCTTGTGTTCTTTCTGTGCAGCAACTAGAATGCTGACTGCAACAGCAACTGAGGAATTCACTTGATATTGACTTCTGACCTCCACTTGCACACACGTGCAACTGCATGTATACATGTGCCCACACACATATCCATGCAAAGAAAAAATCCACCTCCACCTGTGGTAATAGGGCAGAAGTCTCCTGTAGCCTCATGGAATTATTCAACCAGGAATGCCACCTCAGGACTTCCTGTCATTGGCTCCAGGCTGCGTAATTAAACCCTTGGAAGTGAGTTTTCTGTGACAGGCAATGCTAGCCCACACACTGAGACTTGTAGGATTTAGTCAACTCGAGAATTTTCAAGAGTGAAAAGTAGCCCTAGGATGAAATGACACTGTGACAAAAGCCTTCCAATGTTTTATGTGTAAGCTTATTAGGGCTGGGTAATTTACAGAGACAGAAAGAAAGCCAGGTCAGAAACCGGGTGCCACTCCTGTTTTCTGAGAAAGGAACCTCCCTTGGGAAAGCTGTGGAAGGGAACCGATGACTTAATGGACTGAAATGCATGCCAGGAATGTCAGTCAAAGATTGCGTGACTCCTGCTGATGGGCAGATGGGGAGCAAGATATGTTTGACCTAGGAAAGATAAAGGATGCTTAAATTAGGTGGAGGGAAAATCCAGGTGTTGAGATTCCGAGATTAGAGCAGATTCTAGTCTGTGGTGATGAGTGCTTCCAACAATCCAGACTGACTGACATGGCTTTCAGTTAGATAGGCTTCCCCAGAGTGGGCTCAGGGTCCCCTCTGCCATCATGGTGCACTAGATGGTGTGTGTGGAACTCATCGGAGATAGTCCTCTTTCCCATTCCTCTTTCTATTCTTGTCTAGTTCTTGAATCACTGATGCATGTGCTTGACACACATTTCAGAATTCAAAAGAGCTTGCTTGCTTCTCCTACCTCTGATCCTGGGTCTCTCTCTCTCTCTCTCTCTCTCTCTCTCTCTCTCTCTCTCTCTCTCTCTTTCTCTCTTTTCTGAGATAGGATCTCATCTAGCCCAGGCTGACCTAGAATTCACTATGTAGTCTCAGGGTGGCCTCAAAATCACAATGATCCTCCTATCTCTGCCTCCTAAATGCTGGGATTAAAGGCATGCGCCACAACACCCAGCTTCACCTGTTTATAATAAACCATGTTTACATGTTTCTTTGTATTTTTCTCAATATGTTTCCAGGATCTACCATCAAATAACATGCATTCATATAGCTCTGTTTAAAACTTAATGGAAGCAAGCCAGACATGGTGGTGCATGCCTTTAATCCCAGCACTTGGGATGCTAAAGTAGGAGAATCATGAATTTGAGGCCTGCCTGGCTGCAGAGTAAATTCCAGGTCAGCCTTGGCTAGAGTGAGACCCTGCTTCAATAAATAAGTAAATAAATAAAACAAAAATAGGAGCATATTCTGCACAGCTGCTCTCTACCTTGCTCATTTCATTAACATATCCGTGAGTTTCACACACCACATTGAACTGTCTCATTTTGCACATATTCTATTGTATGGCCACAGTAGAATGTATTTGGTTGCCTCTTAATACATTTATCAGTTTCCAACTGTTTCCTAGTATAAGAATTGCTGTGAGTGCTGGGGAGGTAGATTGCTTGTTGGTTAGCACTTGCTTGCAAAGCCTGCTGGTCCAGGTTCAATTCCTGAGCACCTATATAGAGCCACTTAGTGGGTAGATTCATTTGCAGCAGCGAGAGGCCCTATCTCAAAAAAGGGAAGGGCATAGAGAACTCCTCTGACCTCCACATGTGTGCCATACACACACACACACACACACACACAAATTAATTTTTTAAAAAAGATTGTTGCAATAAATACACTTATTATTATTTTTTTGGGGGGGTTTCGAGGTAGGGTCTCACTCTAGCCCAGGCTCACCTGGAATTCACTATGTAGTCTCAGGGTGGCCTTGAACACATGGTGATCCTCCTACCTCTGCCTCCCGAGTGCTGGGATTAAAGGCGTGCACCACCACGCCCAGCTAAATACACTTATACTTGCTCTTTGCATATTAATTAATGCATGCAGTCAACAAATATATACCAAGTACTACTATTGTAACTATCTTCTTATTGCTGGGACAAAGCATCTGACCAAAAGCAGCTGATGGGAGGAAAATTTTAATTTTGGCTTCTAGTCTCCAGGGGAAGCTTCATGATGGCGGGGGAAAGCATGGCATGAGCAGAGGCTGGACATCACCTCTGCCACAGCTGGAGGCAAAGAGCAACAGAAGATGGTCAAACTCTAGCCAGGGGGAGCTGGGTTATAATACTCTTAAACTCACCTGCAGAAAGACACCTCCTCCAGCAAGGCTCCACCTCCCCAATTGCAATCCACTGGTGATCAAGCATTCAGAATGCATGAGTTTATGGGGGGGGCATCTGATCCAAATGACCACACCTACTATGCACCAGGTGGGCTCTAGGCCCAGAATAGGAACACAGCAAATGGAGCTGCATTCAGAGTGGAGAATAGTCAGGAAGGGGGAATCACTCTTTCTTTCAATTAATTCTCACCAAGTCATGAAGAAAGGTTCACTCTGAAAGATAGGAGAGCTCAGTTTGGCGCCACTCTGCCTTCAGTGTCTCTCTCAATACTGGATAACCTTTTATTTATTTGTTTTGATTTTGATGGTAACCGAGGGTTTTGTACATGGTGGGAATGCTAGGTAAGCACTCAAGTGAGCTGCACTCTCAGGCTTCTTTTTATTTTTTATTTTGAGACACTAAGTTGGTCAGGCTTATGTTACCCAAGCAGGTCTTGAGCTTGCAATCCTCCTGCCTCAGCCTCCAGTACAGCTGGGCTTACAGGTATCCAGCTGACAAACTGATTTGAAGCAGTGTTGTGATTTATTAGGCTACAGAACTCAAGTAGAGTTTAGTAACAATGCTTGGTTGTTCTTGGACCTGTATTTACTTAACAAATCAGCACCAACTTTCTATCCACAAAGTATGAAGGCTCTTTTTCAAATAATTTTGATTTATAAAAAAAAAGGTGAGCCGGGCATGGTGGCACACACCTTTAATCCCAGCACTTGGGAGGCAGAGGTAGGAGAATCGAAGTGAGCTGGAGGCCACCCTGAGACTACAGAGTGAATTCCAGGTCAGCCTGAGCTAGAGGGGGACCCTCCCTCAAAAAAAAAAAAAAAGATGGGGATGAATAGATGACTCAGCAGTTAAAGGTGCTTGCTTGCAAATCCTGCTGGTCTGCGTTCAACTCCCCAGCATCCATATATAT
This sequence comes from Zapus hudsonius, assembly GCA_004024765.1. Lineage (NCBI taxonomy): Eukaryota > Metazoa > Chordata > Mammalia > Rodentia > Dipodidae > Zapus > Zapus hudsonius. The sequence continues at coordinate 10,413 of PVHP010004173.1, read as the reverse complement.
ATATATAAACAAACAGATGCAAAATGGCACCTGCATGTGTGATCCCAACATGCCAGCGACAATAGGAGGTGGCCAGCTAGACTGGCATTCCTTTGCAGTCTGGCTATTTGTTAGCAGTGATGAGAGACCTTGTCTCAAAGATGGAGCAAAGACACCTTGAAGTTGTCCTCTGACTGCCACATGTGTACCATGACATGCACACTCACACACAAATGAATAAATACAAACTTCAAAAAAGTGAGACAATTTAGTAAAAAATGTTCGGCAACAACCTAGGTGGAATCTGTTGTGAGATGCAAGCAACGGAGGCTAAGAAATCACTGAATTAAAGCAGGGAGACAAAGGAAGGCTCTTTATTTTGTATTGAATTTTATTTTATTTTTTATTTGTGTGTGTGTGTGTGTCTGCCTCTAGCCCAAGCTGACCTGAAGCTCCCTCTGTAGCCCAGGCTGCCCTAGAACTCATGGCAGTTCTCCTACCTTAGCCTCTCAAGTGCTGGAATTCAAGGGGAGAGCTGCCATGCCTAGCTTGTTTTATTTTTTGGTGGTGCTGGGGGTTGAACTCAGGACTTTGTGCATGCTAGGCCATCACTCTCACTGGCTGAGTCATCTCTGCAGCTGGATGCTTGCTTTTGTAACCTTACTCATCTTTGGGATTCAGAGAATCTCTCCTCCCTATTTTTCCCTAAGTAGCTTATATTCTTGTCCTTTATTTTTTTAAAATATTTTATTTATTTATTTGTAAGGAGAGAGAGAGAGAGAGAGAGAGAGAGAGAGAGAGAGAGAGAGAGAGAGAATGGGCTTCCAAGCTGCTGCAAGTGAATTCCAGATGCATGCACCACTTTGTGCATCTGGCTTTCTGTGAGTGTTGGAGAATCAAACCTAGATGATTAGGCTTTGCAGACAAGCACCTTGACTGCTGAGCCATCTCTCCAGCCCCTATTATTTATTTGTTCAGTAATTCTTGTGCTTAAATTTCACTAAGCTTCAGATCATGGGATTTCTTTGTCTTATTTAACAAAGCACCATAATCTGAATTCTTTCAGAAAATCTCTTTTGCTCGATACCCCAGATACTCCAGGCTCTTTGCCAATCCTGGCTCTGGAAACATTTGAAGATGCTTTTGCCAGGGGCCTTCATACAGCACCCTTAGTCAGATTGGCATCATCGGGCTCAGGCTTGCCCAGTAATTCTCTTAAAATATCACATGATGAAATAACCAAACCCAAGGAAGCCTTCAAGGAGATCTCAAAGCCAGAACAATGCCCACAACCACCAGTGGGCCTGTAATCACTCACAGCTTGTTAGCTAAAAATACAAACAATTAGCTTGGTGCTTGGAGATCTAAGCAAGGGCAGTTCACAAACTACTTTCTATGCCAAGGTAATCCGGCTGTAGCAGTGGTGAGCTTTCTCTGGGACACAGGTGGGTGGTGTCTAAAAGCTATGAGGGCCAGACTTGAATGCCAGGGTGAGGAGCAACCAGGATCCGAGTACGGGAAGGAGTGTCTGGGTGCTGAGAAAATAGGAACAACCCAGGTAAGGAAGGTCATTAGAGAATAAGAGCTTAAGTCCTTTATAAAAAAATATTTGCAAGCAGAGAGAGAGAGAGAGAGAGAGAGAGAGAGAGAGAGAGAGAGAGAGAGAGAGAGAGAGAGAGAGAGAGAGAGAGAGAGAGAGAATGGGCATGCCAGGGGCTCTGGCTGCTGCAAACAAATTCTAAACGGATGCACCACTTTGCATCCAGCTTACATAGGTGCTGGGGAATCAAAACCAGGTCCTTAGGCTTTTCAGACAAGTACCTTAACAACTGAGCCATCTTTTCAGTCCCTTAAGTCCTTTTTATTTTTTTGGTTATTTGTTTTTCATACAGGGTCTCATTCCTGGTTGGCCTTGAACTTCTGATCCTCCTGCCTCCACCTCCCAAGTGCAGGCGTCACAGGTGTGCACCACCACACCCAGCAAGGTTAATTCCTTGATCTTGGAAATCGGGTGACTAACATTTTGCAATATTGACGACCTACCAGGTACCTGACATGATCTAAGCTTCTCATAAGTACTGCTTCAGTGGCTTGCAAACTTTCCAGCTTGCTCATAAAGTTGTCTGAGGCTCTCAAGAGCTTTTGTTTATATGGATTACATCTGGTGTTATGATGGTAAAATTTTATATATATTTTTTAATTGTCCATAAGAGTTACATTATTTAGTGGGCAAACAATGAGTTGTTATCCCCAATTCCCCAATGCCCCCCCCCATCCCAATCAGCTGGATTTTCTCCTCCGTGGGCCATCTGGATCAGTCTTTGTAGCAGGGGACCATGGATAGCCTAGTATTCAGCCTGGTTCTCCTGGTCCAAGTGTGTTGTTACTGAGGGGTGCCATGCCTCTGGATCATCTCTCCACCACGGCTCTGGTAAAATTTTTAAGCTTTATTTAGAACTTGATATCCCCTCACCATTCTCTTTTGTCCTCCCTCCCCCAGCCCCAATCCACTGAACTTCCTCATCTTTCTAACTATCACCTCTTTTATTTTGGTGTCTTTTTTTCTCTCCCTCTTCCATTATCCATGACATCATGCCAATAGGCCCAATATTATGCAGGTCTTGTGCAGGTAATGACAGCGCTGTGGGATGAGGAACGTAATGAGACCACTTGGTGTCTGGAAGGCAGTGTTCCAAAGCACTTCTCCCCACTACCCGCTACCTCCACAAATGGTCCCTGAGCCTTGGCGGGTGTGATGGAGATGTCTCATTTAGTGCTGAACACTCCACCGTCACTTCTCACCACTTTGATGTGTTTTGAGTCTCCTCAATGGTCACCGCCCTCTGAAAAAGAGAAGCTTCTCTAAGTATAAATGTTTAGCAATTGGTCTCTGGAGAAAGCCTTTTTATAAAATTTTATTTTATTTTAGGCAGGATCTAATGGAGCCCAGACTGGCCTTAAACTTTCTATGTAACTTAAACTCCTGATCTTTCTGCTTCCTCCTTCCCCGTACCAGCATGTCCAGATTGTAAGTAACATTCCTTATGAAAATAACTATATTTTGTAAAATTAAAAAAATAGTGAAACAAATGACATATTTTGTATTTTCCCAAAGCCCTTTAGCAAACATCTAGCTTAATCAAAGACAGCTGGATTCACAGATCTGCACTGGATCTGTTGGGATGTCACACATCATGTGGTCTCACTGGAGAGCAATCAAGATTAATAATGTCTGAGTATTGTTGTGTCAATGGTTTTGACCTTGCGGCCTCCTTGAAAGAGTCCCAGGACCATGATGGGAGAACTGCTGTACTCACGAATTTAGTTTTTCCCTACAGCCCAGGAGGTGTTTTATACCCACATTTTACAGATGAGGAAACTGAGGCACAGAAAAGTTAAATAACTTATCCAGAAAGTGGCAAAGGCAGGAAGGATTCACACCTGGTAATTTATACACTGGGGAGTTGAGGTGCTGCCTCTGCTTGTCAGGTGTGCAATCGGGGGAGAATTAACCTTCTGGGGCTGAGGTGTCCTTTGACTCTCCTGCTGTGGTCCCAGGTTGGGTCGCTCCTGGTCTCCTCCCTGTGCTCACCTCACCAATTGGCTCTTTTTCTCTGCCCAAACAGCACTGCATTCCCCTCTACTGTGGCCTTCCTTAACTGTCCCCATTGGGTCATCCATCATGTATTCCATGAAGACACAGACCGCATCCTCCTTGAGTACAAAGGAACCATGAAGGGCTGGAATGGGCCTGGGGAGATGGCTCAGGGTATGAAGTGCTTGCTGCACAAGCATGAGGACCTGATTTTGGATCCCTGGGCCCATGAAAAGCCAGGCATGGTGATGCACATCTGTAATCCAGAGCTGTGGAGGCAGAGATGGTCCCTGGGACTGGCAGGCTAGTTAGCTAGTCTAGCCAAATCAGTGAGTTCTGGGTTCAGTGAGAGACTGTCTCAAAAACTCAGGTGGAGAGGAGGGGGAAATGGAGGCCATGAGAGGGGATTATGATCATGGTATATTGTCTATATTTATGGAAGTTTTAAAAAATTATTTATTTATTTGCAAGCAGAGTGGAGATAGACACACAGAGCAAGACAGTGGACTCACTAGGACTTCTAGCCACTGTAAGTCAACTCCAGATGCATGTGCCACTTTGTGCATCTGGTTTTACATGGATACTGAGGAATGGGACCTGGGATATTAGGCTTTGCAGGCAAGCTCCTTAACCACTGAGCCATCTCTCTGTGCATGCATCTGGAGTTTGTTTGCAATGGCTAGAGGCCCTGATGTACCATTCTTCCCCCCTCTCTCTTTGCTTGCAAATAAATAAAAATACTTTTTAAGTTAAAAAAAATAAGGTGGAGTCAGGCATGGTGGCACATGCCTTTAATCCCAGCACCTGGGAGGCAGAGGTAGGAAGATTGCCATGAGTTCAAGGCCAGCCTGAGACTACATAGTGAACTCCAGGTCAGCCTGGGCTGGAGTGAGACCTTACCTTGGGGGAAAAAAAAGTGGAGAAGGACTGAGGAAAACACCTGAAAACCTCTGGCCTCCACATGCAGCTGTACATAAAACATGCTTGCTACACACATACACACATGTACATGAATATGGATAGTCAAGAAGGCAGACACAGTTAAACCTGCTTAGGAAGGATTCTTCTCTGTGGCTCAGGTAAAGGGAGAAAGGTGAACAGAGAGGAGGGGCTCCTTTTTGTAGATCAGCCTTTCTATTTCATTACCTATAGAATCAGGGCTGAAAGAGTGCTCTTTAGCAATTGGCCCTACTTAATAGCTGTACATCTGGAAGCTAGGGACTGGCAAGTGGAAACAGTTAGAATGGGCCAGCACCTCTCAGCTTCCTCGTTTGCTAGCAGTAGGGTCCTTTCCAGCAGTGACCTTCTAGGATTCTCAGAAGAGAGAAGTATACTGGTGGGGAGGGCAGGAGCCAGGCAGAAAGTATGGCCAGGATCCTGCCTGGAAGGTCATGGGGTTGAGCTCTGGCTCAGAGACCTTTAACAAACAAAAAGGAACTGAGAACACAGCCAGGAGTCTGTCTACTTTGCCTCGAGTTCCTGGAATTCTGCTCTGTGGTGAGTGGTGAGCTTTCCTGGGCAGCTTGGGCCCCACCTGACTAAAGAGATGAGAATGGGAAGCGGAGAGTGGATAGTAAAGATGTTTGGCCCTCCAGTTCTCCCAGACACCATAGGCTCCCCAGAGTGCCTGCACTTTTCCACCAGGAGCTGAGCTGGGAACCTCCCCTGCGTGGGTAGGTAGGTGCTGGTTGAGCAAGTCTACAAGGCAGGTGTTTTCCCACTCAACATCTAGCTCTCTGCCCATCTGGTCTCCAGGAGACAACTATAGCAAAGCCATTGCATTTCAAAGGTCATCTTTAAAACGGGACTGGGGATGTGGCTCTGTGGTGCTTGCCTAGCATGTATAAGTGTGGTCTTTACCAAGGAAAACGTGTGACTGACTTTTTTATGACTGACTGTCATATTTATTTTATGTATTTATTTTTTTAATATTTTTAATTTATTTGCAAGCAGAGAGAGAGAAGAGAGACAGAGAGAATAAGGGCCTCCTGCTGCTACAGACTTCAGGTGCATGTGCTACTTTGTGCATCTGGCTTTACTTGGGTACTAGGGAATCGAACTGGGGTCATTAGGCTTTGCAGGCAAGTGCCTTAACTGCTGAGCCATCCCTCCCTTATGTATTTATTTTTGCATATGCATAGTCTGTGTAGTGATGATGTGCATCCCCACCCCGTGCTAACCTGCTGTGGTCAGAGGAGAACATCTGTGAGACCCTGCTGAGAGGCACTGAGGACACAGAGTTAAAGGAAAGTTGAGACTGGCCTGAAACCCTGATTATCTCATCCTGAGACCAGCAGGAGTTCAGCTGGCTGTCTCCTTCCCTTCCTAAACTCCAGCCACCTGTTGGGCCCCAGAAAACCCTGATAAGTCCAGACACTTCAAGGCCTGAATTTATTGGAGTTCACATAATTCAGGGACTGATTAAAATTACTAATAATATCCAAAAAGGAGGACTCCTTTATACGTACAACACATCAGATCCCACAGCCCTCTGCCTGGCTCTTTAACTGAGGGAAATACGCTAGCAGACCTGGTGGCTTCTCATGGAGAGATGCCACGAACCACCACAGCAACCACTTTAATGACAATCTTAGAAAAGGCAAAAAATTTTCCATCCTAATATCCATGTTAACCTCGAAGGACTACAATCACAGTTCCCCTCCATCCCTAAACAATAGCTTCAATGGATAATAAAAACATGCAACTCTTGTGCTTCCCTAATTACAACACCTGCAATCCAAACAATGGTCATGAATCCCTGTGGATTTAAAGCCAACGCTCTCTGGCAATTTGATGTTACTCATCCCAGAATTTTGTCGGCAAAAATACATTTTTGTAACTGTGGACACTTACTTTCACTTTATCTGGGCAACCACTCAGACAGGAGAAAATTCTAAAAAACTTATCCACCATATACTCCTCACTTTTGCTGTGATGGGCATCCCCCAACATATAAAAACAGATAATGGCCCTGCATTTGTCAGTGCCCAATTTAAGACCTTCTTACAGTGGGAAATCACTCACAATAAAGGGATTCCCTATAATCCCCAAGGCCAAGGAATTATTGAGAGAACTCACCAAACCCTTAAGGCTCAACTTAAAATACAAAAAAGGGGGGCTTACTCTCCCAATATCCAATTAACTATGGTCTTAACTGTTGTTTTCTCCTCCAGACAGGCGGAGGGAAAACGGATGGTGGGAGCCAAGGCGAGCTGTCCGCTGTCTGCTGTCTCAGGGCTGGGGCCCACAGAGCTGGGGGGATGGCGCAGGGGGGACCAGTGGGACACAGAGGCGAGCAGATGCGTATTGTATATCCACGTGGTTCTTTTTTTCAATTGGGGACTTACATTTTATAGGAAAAAGGGGGTCAGGGCATGGGGAATGGGGAAGAGAAGAGGAGATTGGTTGATGGGGGTGAGGAGTTGGCAGCCTGCACTGGGATAGGTGGGTGGGGACAACCTGAGAACACCTCATTTGGGGGTCATGAGTGGCGGGAAATACGTGATGCTAGCCATGGTCAGGTCCGTGGGGATGGGTACAAGGAAGTTTTTCTGATACCCAATGCCAGTCATGCTGAGATGAAAATGCTGGTTTCTGTGGCCAGCCCATGGGGGTGGGAGTCAGGGTAGGTGGAGCTGGGAAACGCCTACCTTATCGGGGTTTCACCTCACTCATACATCCTTAACCCTCTGTTCTCCATGCCCTCAGTAGCAGCGCCAACAGGCAGTGCACAACATTAACCACCCTTAATATCTTCAACATACATAAAAATTCATCCCCCCCATCTCCCTCCACTCGAACACACCTGAGGTGACCTCTGCCACCCTAGTGTGATGGAAAGATCCCTTAGATGTTCTCTGAAAGGAACCAGACCCCCTTCTTACCAAGGGGAGGGGATTTGCTTGTATCTTCCCACAGAATCAACCCAGATCCATCTGAGTCCCAGCCAGAAATGTCAACCAAGAAAATGGCCCACCTATCCCTGAAGGATCAGGAACCCAGGAGATGCTGAAAATGCCACCAACATCAACGCTGTGCCTACCAGAGGCACCCAATCTCATGGAAGGACATCCATGATCTTGTGGACACTACAAAGGCTTCAAGCCCACCCCAATGCCTCAAACTGCTTCTTTGACACATCCCCTTCCCGCTCCTTGCTGACTGCTGTTCCTATTAATATCACTCTTAAACACCCTGTCTCCATAACAAACTATTCTCCACCCAGGCTCTTCGATATCCTGCTCTTTAGCCAAAGGATGGACATCCCCCTTGTCTGTTTAATTCTAGGCCCAATGATGCCAGATGCCTCTCCAATATTTCTCTTACAGAGACCACCTGTGTCAGGGCTCCTGCGTTGCTATGGTGTGGAGGACATACCAGCTCTATGTAAATTCTCCCCCACTTATTGCTCCTCAGCTATAATTTTTCCACAGGTCTATCTCTATACAGAAAATGAAGCAGCCTTCTGGCTCAGCCCTCACCAGCAGAGAAAAATTTTCATCCCCCTACTGGTGTGCTGTGATATAACTCTCTCTATAGGAAACTTGGGGATCCCAGGAGCCCCCCTCACCCAGACCCACCTCCTCACAGGAGCATTCCGAGATATCAACCACCAACAGCCTTGAGTCTCTCCCATTTGATTTCTCTTGATGAAACAGTGCTCCAAAACCAGAGGACACTAGATCTCATCACCGCTGAACATGGGGGACATATATTATACTTGGGGAAAAATGTTGTTTTTATGTCAATGAGTCTTACACTGTTGAACAAAACATAAAGACCCTAAAAAAATCTCCACAAAGAGCTAATTGACCGCTATGCTCCTGATGCCCCCACCCCTTAGCTCTCCAACCCTTTGATTTCATGCCTCCTCCCACTCCTCAGCCCCCTCCTTGCTGCAGGGACCCTGCTACTCATAGCCCCCTGAATCATCCAATTTCTCAAACAACAAATAACTAATATTGCTTGGGTCACAACCAACCAAGTCTTAGTACAGTATCAAACCTTGCCTAAAACAACATAGGATTATGATACCACTGCTCCATTATAAAAATAAAAAGTGGGAGCTGTGGGACCCTGCTTAGAGGCACCGAGGACATAGGGTTAAAAGAAAGTTGAGACTTGCCTGAAACCCTGATTATCTCATCCTGAGACCAGCAGGAGTTCGGCTGGCTGTCTCCTTCCCTCCCTAAACTCCAGCCACCTGTTGGGCCCCAGCAAACCCTGATAAGTCCAGACACTTCAAGGCCTGAGTTTATTGGAGTTCACATAATTCAGCTATAAGGTGATAACAAGGCCCAGGTAACAAAAAAATCCCTTTAGCTTATCTATGCAGCTGGCCCCTAACAATCCTCTCATGAGACATCCACAGGCCACCTGCCCCTGCCAATCCACTTGCCACTTATGCGCCTGCCTCTCCTTTTCCTACTAAAAAAAATTAACCCTCCCCAATCTAATAAATAAGCTCTTCACTGCAAGTGTCTCCCAAGAGTTCTTCCTCTCATCGGCTCACTGCTGTCCCAAGACTCTGTCCACACAGCTCCATGGATTAACAGGGAGTTGATGCACACAGACTCCCCAAGTAATCCACAGACAACAAACATCTGGTGCCCCCTCCCTCACCACCTGTTTTTCCTTGCCACAGAGTTTTTACTTGAAGCTCAAGAGTCCCTGAAGCCGGGTGTGGTGACACATGCCTTTAGTCCCAGCACTCAGGAGGCAGAGGTAGGAGGATTGCTGTGAGTTCGAGGCTACTCTGAGACTACATAGTGAATTCTAGGTCAGCCTGGGCTAGAGTGAGACCCTACCTTGAAAAACCAAGGAAGGAAGGAAGGAAGGAAGGAAGGAAGGAAGGAAGGAAGGAAGGAAGGAAGGAAGGAAGGAAGGAAGGATTAGAGCCTGGTGTGGTAGTTCCTGCCTTTAATCCCAGCACTCAGGAGGCTGAGGTAGGAAGATCTCTGTGAGTTCAAGGCCAGCTTGGAGATACAGAGTGAGTTACAGGTCAGCCTAGGCTAGTGAGACCCTACTTGAGGAAAAGCCAAATAAATAAATGAATAAATAGATAAGAATTAGTCCTTCCTGGGTTTGCAGATAAATCCAGGGATTCCCATGTCCTCCCTCCACCTAACATTGCTGCAGATGAAATCTTGCTCGAATAAAAAGTAACCTGGCCTACTGCTGACTCCTGATATGTCACAGTAGTCCGACACACACCTGTCTCCCCTCTAACTTGTGACCTCCTGGCGACAGTGGTAAGAGCTCTCACCTCTGTGAACCAGTGTTGAGTGAATGAAGTCACATATGTGAATGAACTACAGGCAAGGGTGGGGTGGCACTGGGAGGAGGCAAGATACTTGGGACCAAAAAGCAAAGGCAAATTGTGCTGTGCATTGGGTTTTAACTGCTCAGAGCAGCTCCTCCCTCTCTGCCTTTTCCTCCTCTCCTTTCACTCCCACTCCTTCTTCTCCCAGGAGCTGCCCTGATCTCTAAATCCTCAGATGAGGCGGTTCACTCATCCAGTCAACAAATATTTATTGAGCACCTGCTGCGACAGGCCCTGGATTCTGCAGAACTGAGAATGAGTCCACGTGTTCCCTGCCTCCCAGAACTCCGGGCCAGTGTTATTATAAACATAATTACAAGTGCTATGACCTGGGAGGTCTCAGAGAGCTGGTATGACTGTGCAGTTTCTCCTCCTAGCTGGGACACTTGTAAGATTAAAGGTGATGATTGAGTTCCTCAGTCAGCAGGTCAGGAGCTGGGAGAGCAGCGTGCAGGAAGCTGCTTAGGAGGCATTGGGGACCAGTGCCAATCTCAAGGAAGGGCAGAAAAAGATTGGA